>OX328129.1:74213829-74476329 GCA_946811695.1 Gonocerus acuteangulatus | reverse complement strand
TCCTCTTGTGTGCCTTATGGTCAAGAATCAGATACCACTACATTTATGCCCATCTGGGTCCTCGTTGCTTACGGGACTGTTTTATATATATATATATATATATATATATATATATATATATATATATATATATATATATATATATATATTAAAGAATTTTAGCGGGGGTAATTTTTTGTATCTGGTATCTGGGGACAGTAGATGGGTTTGAAGACTTTATTTGAAAAAAACATCTTTCATGAGTGAAACCTCAATGCCTAAATTACTCAGGAATGTGCTAGAATGTATATTCGTCAACTATTACTTTTATTTGTTCAAAATAACGGAAAACTCCTGACTGGAATAGTTATGCCGTGATGTAATTTCCATATTGTATTCTAGGGTTTAAAGCTGTTCTCTGGGTTAATATGTATTTCTTTAAATAGCGGTTACCTGTTGGAATGCGGGATGAGTATGAGTAAATTTATCCGTGAAGTTGTTGTACGTGATAGTGGCTGATTGCTATGAACGGTTTCAGGAGCTTTGTGCAATATTGCCGTAAAAGCAGGAACAATCTTGGGTCGAGGAGGGAGCCTTGTGCAACTCCATAGACATTGCTTGCATTCTTTGTTGCAATTTATCTAGTTATCGTGCCAATTGAAGGTTGTATTTGCTCGACTTAGGATTGGCCATTTTAAGCATACATAGTGACAAGACAATAGAAACAATCCTGTCAAATTTGTAATAATGGATTGAAAATAAAACATTTCCTGAAAGACTGCATAAGATTTGAAAATGTCTTTCAGACACTCTATACACACCAGGGGTTAACTATCCCTAAGGGGTCAGCTTTATGTGGCTCCGTCAAGTGTTAGCAGCCTGTATGCTTGATCCCAGATGGCTATACGTTTAATATCATGTACAAAGAAACATTACTGTATTATTTTTTTTTAATACCCAAACGACTGTGTTTATAATCCTAAATAAACCAAAAGATATCTCCAAAAAATGCTGATCTAAGTCACTATTCCACATGGACGAAGTTGCGGTCACAGCTAGGTTATAATACATGCCTGGTTTCTTAAAGGATTTATCTACGAAACAAAGCACGTTAATCATATAAAATGTATTTTTAGGACGTTTTAAGTGCGGGGCTTTTTTACGCTATCATATAATGACAATTAGTGACAGATTGCAAACTTCTTATAATGCCAACGGCACGTGGTTTTTCTAGGCGATCGCCCATCCATTACTACGTTTAATTCGGTGTCAAATTATTTTTTTTTTCGTACCAGCTGTTACGGAACGGCCACTTCCTTTACGAAATGCGGTAGATATCGTATCCAATCGTTGTATTGTATAAAAATAGCAATATCGGGCAAGTAAAAGTTGGGGTTTACTCAAGAAAAATCTATCTATATATATAAAAATCACGTGTCTGTTTGTTTGTTCCTTATACAAATCCACACCGTTTGACCGTTTTTGACCAAACTTGGAATAATGGTAGGTCTTGATACGAGAAATCTCCTAGGCTAGGTCAAAAAAATCTAGCAGCTGTCTGTCTGTATGTTTGTCCCTTATACAAATCCATACCATTCATCCGATTTTGACTAAACTCGGTACACATGTAGATCTTAATCTGGGGAGAGTCGAAGGCTAAGTCAAAAACGTCTACCAGCTGTCTGTCTGTATGTTTGTCCCTTATACAACTCCACACCGGTCGTCGGATTTTGACTGAACTCGGTACACATGTAGATCTTAATCTGAGGAGAGTCGTAGGCTAAGTCAAAAACGTCTACCAGCTGTCTGTCTGTATGTTTGTTCTTTATACAGACCCACACCGTTTGACGGATTTTGATCAAACTGGGCACACAGGTTGGTCTTGATCAGGGGATTGTCATAGGCCAGGTCAAAAACGTCTACCAGCTGCTGTCTGTATGTTGTTGTTTCTTTTTATAAGCAAGACCTATTTTTACCAAACTTGGCATACATGTATGTCTTGATACGGGGGGAGTTATAGGTTATGTCGAAGCCGTCTAGGACTTACAGTTGAGAGGTCACGGGTTCGAAACAGTTACAGATTCGTGTTATTAGATTTTAATAATACTTATTTGGTTTCTAATTTATTTAGGCTTTTCTATATGCAGAAAGTAGGTGTAGCAAGGCACGCCGGGTAACAGCTAGTATATCTATAAAAATCACGTGTTTGTCTCTTTGTCCGTTTGTCTGTTTGTTCCTTATAGAAATCCACACCGTTTGACCGATTTTGACCAAACTTGGCACACGGGTAGGTCTTGACCCGGGAAGTCTCGTAGGCTAGGTCAAAAAAGTCTACCAGCTGTCTGCCTGTATGTTTGTTCCTTATACAAATCCACACTGTCCGACCGATTTTGATAAATCTTGGCACAGAGGTAGGTGTTGATCCGGGGAGTGCCGTAGGCCAAGTCAAGAACGTCTACCACCCGTCTGTCTGTGTGTTTGTTCCTTATACAAATCAACAGCATTTGACTGTATTTGACCAAACTTGTAGGTCTTGTATTTGGCACACATTTAGGTATTGATCCGGGGAGTGTCATAGGCTAGGTTAAAATCGTCTAGGACTAACTGTTCCGAGATCACGGGTTCGAAACTGTGGACCCGAACAGTTGCAGATTTGTGTTATTAGATTTTAATATTACTTATTTGGTTTCTAATTTATTTAGGCTTTTCTAGATGCATAAAGTAAGTGTAGCATGGCACGCCGGGTAACATAGTTTTGGTGGCTGTTGATTATAACTATAGAAGTTCAATTTGTTGTCTAGTTCTATTTTTTCTTATTTGTTATTTAAATAGGTTATTTTAAGCAAATTATTGAGGAACGCGTACATGCAACTCCTTCGTAACGGAGTGTTTTTTTTATGCGACCCTCTTTCTGTAGGATGTTCTGTTTCTTGCTCCATTGCTATTTCTTCATCTGCTTGGGATACTTTTCACTCTTAATTGTCCGGTTTTTATTGACCCAATATGAGGTATTACAATATTATCCAGCGGAATTGTCTGCTGGCGTTGTTGAATTGTGAGATAATATTTCGAAATGCGTTTCTTGAGTGTAATTCCTGCCAGTGTGTTTCCCATCTTGACTCACTGTTGTTCGGCCAAGGTCTGTCTTGCTTACACCATGATTCTCAAGATATGTCTGCTAATTTGCATATCCTACAGTCCTGGCTGTTTGCTAGTATCCTTAGCATTCTTCGGAAATATAAAGCCAGCTGGTACAAACACATTCCATTCCTTTCATTATTTGCACTTTCCGATGTGATGTCCGAGCTATTGAGGTAGTACTTTTGAAAGAAATTTAAAATATTTCATCACATTTTCATTGATTCTACTTTTTATATACGTGTATATGTACCCCGGAGGTAAAGGACACCATGTCACATATTTGTAATTGTTCAGGAGAGACAATTTTCAATCAAATTAACTTTTAAAATTTGTTTCTTCATTAGATACTAATAGAAACAGTTTAAAGAAAAGTTTGTAAATTGTAATTGGTATTGATAGGTAATTGTAAGTATTGATCATAGTCAACAAAACCAAGTCCTCCACATGGTGTCTTTTACCTCTAATGAAAACGGACATGATTTTTTCACTGTATTATCTTCGTTATTTATGCGGATTGGAAATAGTGCCCTATACCATTATATGGATCGAAAATACACTTTAAGAACACATTGTTAAAAAAAAAAAAAAAAAAATCAGTCCCGTAACAGGCCTCGAGGGCCCTGAGGGGCAGATACCATAGAGGTATCTGATTCTTGCCCATACGGCACACTAGGGAGATAGTATGGTCAGTACTATGCTCCGGCCGCCTGATTTTCCCCTTGGCTGCTTCGACTGTTCGAGTCATTAGCACCAACCAAGGTACCCATTATTAAATTAATTAAAGGCTGGGTTGGCCTAGGGACGATCAGGGAGGCCGAATTCAACACATGAACGAAGAGACTAGAAGAAAAAATCTTTAGTGCTTGCTCGGGATTTGAACTCAGGCCTCCAAATTATTATATTAGTCCAGTGCTCTACCACTGAGCTAACCTCGCCCCCGAACACATTGTTAAGTCAATTTAATAAAAAAATAGACATGGTGTCCTTTACCTCCGAGGTACATATATATATATATATATATATATATATATATATATATATATCAATGAGCTGTTTGGCTTTTAATATTATTTATTTGGTTTCTAGTTTTATTTTGCTTTTCTAGATGCAGAAAGTAGGTTTAGCATGGCACAGCGGGTAAGAGCTAGTATATACTGAAGATCATCTCGTTGTGGTAGATAAGCTTTGTCGTTCTAAATATTATCTTCAAACTATTTGTTTAACGTTATAATTTGCCTATGATATTTCTGTTATTGAAAACGAAAGCTGTAACGGAGTACGAAGGAATACTTGAGCCAGTTCTTGGCGGATTAGGAGCCGTTAGTCAGGACCGGGTCAGTGTGTCCCTATCGGTCAGTGTCAACAACCTTCCTGAGTCGGCCTTGCTTCTGGCGAAGGGGCTCGTCGGAAGGTTTGAAGAACCTCGTCGGGGTAACTAACAGCTTCATTGAGCTATTTTCAGTTCTGAATGTATTCATTAAAAAAATGGCACTTTCGCAAAGTGGAAATGATAATGACTAGGCCTGAAACGAGAGCTGTATTATTAATGAAAGCCCCAAGAAATCTGATCGAAACATTATCTACGGGTCAACAATAGGTAACACATAGAACACCTAAACCTCAAGGAGACAACTGGGCCTTACTTGGACACCTGTGGCTCACCTAGATACCTAGGCCTCACCTAAACATCTACACCTCACTTAGAAACCTAGGCCTGAACACACCTTGACTTCACTGAGACACTTGGTCCTGAATTTGATACCTATGACTCGCCTATACCCGAAAGCCTCACATATACACCTAGATCTCATCTAGACACCCAGGCCTGACTTGGACACCTAGAAACCTAGACCTAACCTCGACACCTAGGCTTCGCCTAGACAACTAGGCATGACTTTTACACTTAGGCCTCGCCTATGCCCAACACACCTCACCTGTATACCTAGGCATAACCTTGAAACCTAGGACTGAATTTGACACTCAGGCGTCGCCTATACCCCCAAGCTTCACCTACACACCTAGGCCTCACCTAGAAACTTAGGCCTGACAACAAGACCTTGCGTGTACCCATAAGGATCACGTATACACGTAGGCCCCTCCTAAAAACATAAATATCACTTAGACAGCTAAACCGCACACAAACAGCTGGGGATCACAGCTGGACACCAAGGCCTCACCTATAGTCCCCCTGCAAACAAAATAACAAGAAGGGGCGTGGCTGGAGAGAAGCAAGCCTTCCAACAAATGGAAGAGTGCAGCGCGTACGCAATACTTTGTTCTTTCGTGTGCGGGCGGATTATATACAGCTAGTCCTCAAAATTTTCGTTCCTAGTAGTATGGTCCGTCGTTCTCTCATGAGTTAGTAAGTCATTTACATACAAATGATTTGCTGTAAATTTTAAATTGTATTATCTGCACTGATGGCGCATTGATAAACTTCACTCCATGCAATATTCCCAATTGCTCGCCCTTGTTATTATTAGCGCAAGAACCCGACAGTCTTGCATTGTCCTAAAAAAATCTTATGAAAACTATAAATTCATAGGAAACAGGACTTCAATTCTCATTGGCATGAGTGCGTATGTCCATAGAAAAGTTTTATGGTTAATTTTCGTTGCTATGTATATGTTTAGCTGTGTAGGGTAGATGGAGTTTGATGGTGGTATAGTTTCTTCAACCTGTTAATCGCTACATAAACTAGTATATAACATTTAAAACTTAATAATGTGTAAAACTAAATCTGATCGGTCCATTAGAATGTGGAGTTTATTCCTTAACTAAGTTTTCAATGTGCCCATATTGGGCGCTATTTTATTACTGTCGGCGTTATTTTTATTAGTATTAATTTATATAAAATAATTAGATGCTGAAATTTAGGCAGAAGATGAGTTAGAATGCTAGATGAGTTTAATATCTGCCCATCTGAATAAAATAAGCAGCTGGCTTACGATAATCTGGCAGGCTGCCGGGGATCTTCGTAATAATACAGCTAGGCATTGTCTCTCTTCCTGGATACCTCAAAACTATATTTATATATGGTGGAGGGAGGGAGAGTGTAGCTCTGGTGGTATAGCATTAGACTCATGTTCTGTAGGACTCGTGTGTGCCCGTAACATGTTATCTTCTAGTTTCGTCGTCCGGGGTCGGAATCATGGTAGGAGACCGTTCCTAATTACACTCAGTCGTTAAGGCGACCGGAGCATAGTACTGACCACAGTATCTCCCTTGTGTGCCGTAAGGCCTAGAAATAGATAGATACCTCTACAGGATTTTATCCAAACCAAAATCAATGGGGAAAGGTTGAATTTGAAAATCAAAAGGTAAAATTTGGAATGGAAATCTGTTAAGAAGACAAGGTATAGTTGGGATTCGACTAGGAGAAAAACGTCAGACTTTCAGGAAGAAATCTGTATTTGAACGTTTCGGCTGCACATTGGCAGCCTTCTTCAGCACTAGAGAATGCCTAGGGGGGTGGGAGGAAGACCTCGAGAACAACTTAGGTAACCATGGTTGAATGTATCAAGATGGAGATAGTTAGCCGTTGCAGAGATACGAAGACAAGGTATAGTTGAGATTCGGCTAGGAGAAAAACGTCAGACTTTCAGGAAGAAATCTGTATTTGGACGTTTCGGCTGCACATTGGCAGCCTTCTTCACCACTAGAGAATGCCTAGGGGGGAGGGAGGAAGACCTCTAACTATCTCCATCTTCAGTATGGAAATCTGTTAAGAGGCTACGAACGCCCAGAGGAGTAGATAGTGTAGAGGTATCTGATTCTTCACCGTATAACACATTAGCAATAGTGTGGTCGGTACTATGATCCGACCGCCTGAATTTTCCCTTCGAAGAGATACCCATTAAAGACTCGGCGTGTCTTGGGATCAGTGTTTTCTTAGATACTGAAAGGAATGTTATCTTTCCAATGCTAGAAATGTGTAGGTCTAAAATCGGCCTTCTTAGGCGTCGGGTACGATAAGAGCGATAAGCGAAAAGCTTCAGAGTAACGTCGCTCACATTAATGTTAAGCTGGAGTGCAGTAGGAATGAGGGAGGACAGGCTACAATAGGCATGAGCGACAGGGCTATGTGACGTGGCTTGCAGGTTCCAGCCTGTCGCTCATCGCTTAGCACAGACATTACAATTTTACTCGTCGCTCACCCCAGACATTATATTTAAATCTTAAACTTTTTTTTTTTTTTTTTTTTTTTTAATGAAAGCTAATGAAATTTAGAACAACCTTGTCAATTCACATTTATGGTTTTTGTTTCCCTTCTTTATTACATTTCGTGGAAAGATGTTTATAACCATTCAATGTATGTATATATATATATATGGGGGCGAGGTTAGCTCAGTGGTAGAGCGCTGGACTAATAAGCTGGAGGCCTGAGTTCAAATCCCGAGCAAGCACTAAAGATTTTTTCTTCTAGTGTCTTCGTTCATGGGTTGAATTCGGCCTCCCTGACCGTCCCTAGGCCAACCCAGCCTTTAATTAATTAATTAATTAATTAATTAATAATGGGTACCTTGGTTGGTGCTAATGACTCTAAGAGTCGAAGCAGCCAAGGGGAAAATCAGGCGGCCGGAGCATAGTACTGACCACACTATCTCCCTAGTGTGCCGTATGGTCATGAATCAGATACCTCTATAGTATCTGCCCCTCAGGGCCCTCGTGGCCTGTTACGGGACTGATTTTTTATATATATATATATATATATATATATATATATGTATATATATATATATATATATATATATATATATATATGTATATATATACATAAATGCATACTTAAATACATGACAAATAGTTCCAAATATGGAGTTGTCCTAAAATGTAGTCATTAAAGATAAATGATTCCTAAGCACCCCAGTGTCTTGAAGGGGTACCCTATGGTTCTAATACCTGTTCGTGCCTTGCTTCAATTAGCTACAAGATAATGGAGTCTCGTTTCGACTCCTTCCGCATTCCAAAGAGCTACCAACCGACTAATTGTGCCTTCATGACGGATGAAAGCTGCACCAGAGAGATTTCTATTAGCATAACCCATACAGTGACGGAATAGCTTTCTCTCGGGCTAAGGATGTCGTCCGTGTCTTAATATTCGGACGGTTAGTAATTAATGAGTAACAACTAATAATAAATGATGAGACGTTCGTAGCGCAGGAGCTGCGCGAGTTCAGGAGCATTAGGCCTCGGGTACGATACGAGCGATGAGCGACAGAACGACAGAGCGACCGAGCGTTTAGCAGAAGAGGGCACTGGCTACGATATAGAGCGGCTGGGCGGTAATTTCCTTTAGTCTCCGTCATCAAGTACTCCAATATACGTTTTTAATAAAAAAAAATTAATTAATAAAATATTTAATGTTTATTTGTTGTGTTTAATAAAAATATCTTACCCAGCAAGTTTAATGCATTTCCAACCTCTTCTCATAGTTACTTGGTTATGATTTTTAAAATCGCTGTCTTTGTCATTCCATACTTTGTACTTCCGAAATTAAAAGCTCACATTCACTATCCTCCAATTTACTCTTTTATTAGTATTCATATTTTAAAATTATTTATAAGAAAGGTATTTATTGGATGGTTATAAACATCTTTTCACGTAATTTAATAAACAAGGGAAACAAAAAACACTAACTTTTATTAAGCTTTCATTTAAAAAAGAAAATGCTGGAAAATTGTTCCAGATTTAAAGGTGTAGCCTTTTTTGTTGCACGCAAAATATAATGTCTGCGATTAGTGACGAGAAAAATTTTAATATCTGAGCTTAGCGATGAGCGACAGAACGGGCTCAGTTCCATCGGCTCTACGCAGTGTGACAGGCTCTGATACAAGAATGGGCATCTGAAAGGCGCCATATGCCAAAATAATCAATCTATTATAGGTTATTATAAAGTAGGTAACAAACTGAAAAAAAAATTAATTACAAGGACAACAATCTGAAGAAGCTGAATGGAATTTCTGTGAAATATTACATATATGGAGAATGCCGTACTAACACCAATAATTCTCCCCAACCAGGGTGTCTACTGCACGAAAATGTCACGAAATGAAAAATAGGGCACGAAAATCACGAAAAAGTCCCCAATTTGGAAACCATGTCACGAAAATTTTCTATTCAAAGATTTCCCATCAAAGAGCTAAATTCGGCGAAGTTTCTGGAATTAATATTTTTCCACTAAAACTGTGTACAATCCGGTGGACTGAAAACTCGCAGGTATTAGTTAGGGCTCATGCAATAATACCTGCCTTAAAGTTATGTATAGAAAATGCTATTGATGATCCTCCAGTTGGTAGGAATTACACAGTTGTGCAGAACCATGTTCGAGTAACCATCTTCCGATGGACGGATTCTGCTGGTTAACGAACTTGACCTATCAAATTAGACTATTATTGTACGAAATTTCATCAAAATCAGACCATTTTTGAGCCGGTGGGAGAGGGAAAAGAGAAATACACATACAAATTTCAACAACCATCATATTCGTGATCTATGGAATCTGAAACGTGAAATTTTCGAGTGGCCATTTCCGGATTGCGTCATGATGTCAACCTCATAACCTCGAGCATCGGTGTGTTAATCGAGAAAGTAGGTTGTAATAAAATTTACACTTACGCTCTCGAAACGTAATGTTTGACACCAAGCAAGTCAGTGGGACGGAATGCCTCGAAAAAATTTTTTTTAATAGTTTCTAGGTTTTTTTCATCATTGGGTTTGCATTTTTTGCATCACTGACCCTAATAATCACAAGACAATAAGTTTTATGTCAATGGCTAAATTTGTATTTCATTTTTACCAAGTTTTTTCGTATAACTCGACGCCATATTGCATTCCGCAATTTCGATTGTTTTTTTTAATTTTTAGCACTTTCCTCCGAAGGAAAGTAGCTATTGAGGTTGGACTCATGACGGAATTTTTGAAAAATTTCTTCAAATCTTTATCAATCCTACCTAGTAGACACCGAAAATGAGCCCCGTTAAAATTTATATATATATATATATATATATATATATATACGCATATATATATATATATATATATATATATATATATACACATATATGTGTCTGTTAACACTCTGGCCGCTATCGTGTTAACAGACACATATATATATATATATATATATATATATATATATATATATATATATATATATATATATATATATATGCATATATATATATATATATATATATATATATATATATATATATACATATATGTGTCTGTTAACACGATAGCGGCCAGAGTTTTTGTTTTTTCGTCACGAATCTTGGTATATAGCATTCAATTAGCAAACGATTGAACGAGTTCGTTAACCACCAAAATCGGTCCACCGGAAGGGGGGGTTTACCCCGAACCCAAAACACTAATTTGACCATGCCAGCCGTAGTTTTCGTTATATTTCAACGAAACTTGGTATTCGTAGTGGTAATATTGAGAGAAAAATGAGATATAAAAATGAACTAAATCGGTTCATAAGGAGGAGGGGTTTACTCTGGACCGACAATACCAATTCGCCACTATCAGCCGTGATTTTTGGTATATTTCGACGAAACTCGGTATTCATAGTGGTAATCTACAGGTAAATATGTGTTGTAAAAATAAACTAAATCGGTTCATTAGGAGGGGGGTTTACTCCGGACCCACAAAACCAATTCGCCACTACCAACCGTGATTTTTGGTATATTTCGACGAAACTCGGTATTCGTAGTGGTAACCTATAGGTAAATATGTGTTGTAAAAATAAACTAAATCGGTTCTTTAGGAGGGGGGGGTTTACTCCGGACCCAAATTACTAATATACTCATACTGGTCGTAATTTCTGCTTTATTGTAACGAAACGCGGTATACGTCGTGGGTAACTCATGAGAAAGAAGTGTTGTAAAAATGAGCTGAATCGGTCAATCGGAAAGGGGGTTTACTTTGTAATATATTTCAATAGAAAAGGCAGCTAGACGTAGGTTCACAAAGGCGCCGCAAGGAGCGCTAGAGTGACTGTATCCTGTTCCTGCGTTAGATCAAAATACGATAATATGAGGTTTTTTTTTGTATTTATTACGTAGTGTAGTAGGTACCATGTGTAAACATAACTCTGGAAGCAAATTAATAATTGATCAGTTACTCATTACAAATTTAAAAGAGAACTATTCATGTTTTTATTTTATTTATGTAGGATATTTTAAGCAAATTGTTCTGGAAAGCAGTCTACACTACCCAAATTCTGAGGAAAGTGCTTAGTTATGCAGCTCCTGCGTGACGGACTTTTGATAAATTTGTAATCACAGACCCTAATAATCACAAAACAGTAAGTTTAAGATCAATGGCTAAATTTTTATTTCATTTTTACGAAGTTTTCTTTTAATAACACGACGCAATATTAGATCCGCCGTTTTGATTTTTTGAATTCTGATAATGGATTCGTAATCAGCGACCCCAAAAATCCCCGAATTCGTAATTGTAGATGGTTCCAATAACTATGCAGCCATCTCGATAAACAAGTAGGACTGGCAAGTATGATTGCGCGGGGGGGGGGGGCAAATAAACTATCCCTCAAAGAGTTTACGCTATGAGGGACAAAATCACAATTTCCGGGGTATGGAATACTAACAATTTAGAACTTGGAATAGTTTTAGGCAAATAAAACGCTATTACAACTAAAATTAAATACTTTTTATGAACTAAGTGATCTTATTTAATTTATTTTTAGATAACGGTTTACCTCTAGATTATTTGTTTCTTGACACTGGTTCGGAGCGCCCCAGTGTCAAGAAACATTATACTTTGATTACTTATCAATTTATGTATAACATATACTATGACGGGGACCGTGCTATAATAAACTGCAAAAAATTATGTAGTAGCGTTAATTTTGCTGATATATTAATAACGCATTAAAATAACTACTTATATGCCGCGACGAAGCACGGGTATTCGGCTAGTAGTAAATACTTGTTTTATTCACTTTATTTTTTGTGTTTACTTGTTTTTTCAGACTGCACGAGTATTTACTCCTCCTACTTGTTTTTATTCTCCCGGTCCAGTAAAATATAAGACCTGCCATTTCTTCTCCGCCTCTTCCTCCATGATGCTCGCGGGCTGCTGGGTGTTTACTCAGGCATCATATAATAAATATGTCCAACAGCATAACATGTGCCCATAGTTCCAGTAGCAATCTGAATAACGGAGTCCCAAATGTTCAACGATCTCCAGACTTTAAAGTGCATGGAGGTAGCAGGGGGAGGTACGACACCTCTATGGACCTCCATGGTGAGTCACACAAGTTCTTGTGATGACGTTACTGGGGTATGGTGAGATGAGACAGTTTACACCAAACGAAGTACTTAAAACTTCAAAATTGTTAGTTTCGTTTCTTCAACTGGTATTTGTCTCTGTTTACCTATTGTTAGCACTTTCCTCCGAAGGAAAGTAGCTATTGAGGTTGGACTCATGACGGAATTTTTGAAAAATTTCTTCAAATCTTTATCTATCCTACCTAGTAGACACCGAAAATGACCCCCGTTAAAATTTATATATATGTATGTATATATATATATATATATATATATATATATATATATATATATGTGTGTGTGTGTGTGTGTGTGTGTGTCTGTTAACACGATAGCGGCCAGAGTTTTTGTTTTTTCGTCACGAAACTTGGTATATAGCATTCAATTAGCAAACGATTGAACGAGTTCGTTAACCACCAAAGTCGTTCCACCGGAAGGGGGGGTTTACCCCGAACCCAAAACACTAATTTGACTATGTCAGCCTTAATATTTGTTATATTTCAACGAAACTTGGTATTCGTAGTGGTAATATAGAGAGAAAAGTGAGATATAAAAATGAACTAAATCGGTTCTTTAGAAGGGGGGGGGGTTTACTCCGGACCCACAATACCAATTCGCCACTACCAGCCGTGATTTTTGGTATATTTCGACGAAACTCGGTATTAGTAGTGGTAATCTACAGGTAAATATGTGTTGTAAAAATAAACTAAATCGGTTCATTAGAAGGGGGGGGGTTTACTCCGGACCCAAATTCCTAATATACTCATACCGGTCGTAATTTCTGCTGTATTGTAACGAAACGCGGTATACGTCGTGGGTAACTCATGAGAAAGAAGTGTTGTAAAAATGAGCTGAATCGGTCAATCGGAAAGCGGGGGTTTAATTTGTAATATATTTCAATAGAAAAGCCCGTCAGACGTAGGTTCACAAAGCCGCCGCAAGGAGCGCTTTCTACCACTAGAGTGACTGTATCCTGTTCCTGCGTTAGATCAAAATACGATAATATGAGGTTTTTTTTTTGTATTTATTACGTAGTGTAGTAGGTACCATGTGTAAACATAACTCTGGAAGCAAATTAATAATTGATCAGTTACTCATTACAAATTTAAAAGAGAACTATTCATGTTTTTATTTTATTTATGGAGGATATTTTAAGCAAATTGTTCTGGAAAGCAGTCTACACTACCCAAATTCTGAGGAAAGTGCTTAGTTATGCAGCTCCTGCGTGACGGACTTTTTTATTGCTGAAAATGCAGATGAAACGTCCAATATAGATTTTTGCTTGAAGATCTGACGTTTTTTTCTCCTATCCGTATCCCAACCATCCCTTGACGTCGTTGGACATCTCTTGTCAGTACTTCTGGATCGCAGGTTTAGGGTGGACGTCTTAGATGGATTAACCTCCCTATATAGAGGAGGAAATTTTTTTTTCTTTTTTTTTTTACGGTGCATCTAAACTTGGCCATTAGCGCCGGGCTATCTACAGGTTGCCACCCTTTTATAATGCCAACAGCACGTGGTCGGTCACCCATTCAGGTACTGGCCACACCCGACGTTGCTTAACTTCGGTGATCTACGGGAACCTTTTGTATTCAACGTAGCTATGGCCGTTGGCAGAGGAGGAAATTATGCTAAAATCAGAAGTAGAGAAATTCTCATCAGTTGGACAATTATTATCTGATTAACAAGCTCGCTTTTGAGAAAGTTCTAGTGGTTGTGTAACTCCTGCGTTGTTTACAAATACAGCTGGACCGGTGACCGTGGATGCATGTGTCGCGACGGAATACGGTCAAGGTTTCCTTGACAACAAATGATAATAACAGATCCTCTTTGATAGCATGTGTCATAATTAAAGGTCCATATTTTCATTTTACACTACTTTATTTTAAAACTGCTCTACATGTTTCGTGGCCTCATTTCCACCTCTTCGGGGTCCAACGAAACTTAAACAATTTTTTACTTTATTAAAATGTAATTCATTTAAAATATTATCTATTGCTTAATTCATAAACCATAAACTAAAATTCATTTATATTGTAGTCATAATATAAAATCAAATGAATTTTACATACCATATGTGGGTTGCTTGTCCATTTTAATACTAAGGCTTCGGGATCGAGATCTGATGGAGAAGTTTAGTAGTCAGCTGTTAATATCAGCTGATCATAAACATCAGCTGGTCTTTTATCAGTTATAATGCCAAAATTATAAAATCGATTTTTTCGTTTTAGGATGTTATTATAAAATGTACATACATATATTTCTAAAGTATATATCCTTAATGTAGGAAGAAGAAAGTGAATATACGTAATCGGGTAAATAAAAGAAGAGGAGGAAAATATTACTATAGTTCAGGAGGAAAATATTTTGGGGGGCGGGGCGATTTTGGAGTTATGGAATACTTACAACCTTGGAATAGGTAGCCAACTAAAACGCTATTACACCCCAAAAAATGTTTTTTTTTTCTGAACTAAGTGTTATTATTTAATTTATTTTTGAAGTTTTTATGACACATTTTTACCGATGAAATAACAATTTCGGCGGCGGGGGGGGGACCCTTCAGCTTCTCCCTTATATACGCCCGTGCTATTGTTTGTAGCATTGTGAGTGTATTATGATTCAGGTTTATCTAAAACTATCTGTTAGATAGGAAATAGTTATCAAAGTTTGTTGGACAAAGTGAAGAAAGGCTTTGAAGTGGAGAAAATATTGGCACTTGATGTGATTGGCTGGAACAAGGTCATGTCCTAATCCCAACTATGCTTCATATCCGGTCGGACTTCTCCACGCCTACATGTAGTGATGACATAACGTGGAGTCACTAATAGTTCTCAGAAATAGATAGAATTAACATTTATGTGTTGAATTTAATTCGATAAGTACATAAATCTATATGTTCATACATTATTCTTATCAAATAAATAACTCCAAAACGCTTCCTTCAATTCTCGCCGGATTTTGTTCAATCGCTTTTGAATGCCTTAATACCATAATAGAATTGTGCAAACACCAATTACGCAACAAAGAAGTAGTCTGTATGACCATACAGATTCCTTTTGTTATTAGCCTCTCACAATTTTTTTATAAGCGTCAAACCGCTGAAAATAGCTAAACATTGTGGAAAATCACGTATATCAGCGTGTGGCGAACGTGGGAGTCATTTTTGTTATTTGAAAATGCTGTTCATTGATGCAATTTTCAGTTATTTTTCCAGACTTTTCTAAATATAGATCTAAAGCACGCAACAAAGGACGAATTCACAAGAAGTATCAAACTTCAAGCAAGATATCAGCTGCCTCGCTGGAAATGCTTTGCTCGATGTCTGATAGGATTAATAAATGGTTTTATCCACACACGGATTTTTGGGACGGGTTATTTACTGTGTACCAGCCTTCGTTTTTTTCGAAAAGAAACTCATCACCCCAAAGTAGGAATAGAAGCCACGACCTTAGCCATGTAGTGCTAAGACCTTAACTCTCACGGTCATCCATGGTGTCTTGTTTTTTTTTTTTTTTTTTTTTTTTTTTTTTTTTTTTTTTTTTTTTTTTTTTTAACGGCCCATCGACGTCTAGACCATTAGCGCTAAAATCCTGGGTACATCGAGGAATATTCTCAACGAGCCATCTCCCGTATATGAAGCTAAGGCGTTAGCAATAGACCACGGGGAGACCCCATGGTGTCTTGTTATTTCGATTAAACGTTTACTAACGACATAATATTGTGAATTGTTTAGATTTCAATGTTTGTTTATTATCTAGACCAAATCCAAGCCCACTCTGGAGCTAGTTGCGCCACTGCCTCTCCCATCTGGAGGCTGAGTTCCGTGAGTTTTGTCTCAATTCAGGGCAACTCGTTGGCCTTCATAACTCGTCAGGAATCCTTCGAAATATTTTCCTCGTTGGATGTTTCAGTTTGTTGTTTTAGAATGCCAGTATCAATATTCATTTATTGAGCGAGTCTTGTGTCGTGAAGTGGAGATATTTAACTATCTGATTCTACAGAAGTCCTCCCTCCAACAGCTGAGACAATAGGTTAGTTTTACAGCTGATTACTGATGGTGTTGGGATTTCATAATGAACCTAGAACAAAACATGAAGGTCTCTTATGCAATGCTTTATTTTTCCTTATCCTCATCTAAGTTAGCTTTAAAATATGAATAGAAGAAAGAATTTGACAGGTTCAAAACACTTTAAAAGTCAGTTAAACTAGAAATATACCTCAGCAAGTCATCTAAAGCAGGCCATTCTGCGTTCCGATTTGCAGTCCGAATTGTGGCCCAACTTCCGAGGTTGGAGTCTAGTTGGACGAGTCGGAACATTTAAGGTTCCCATACACGTCGCGATGTTCTGTACGACACGATGTACTGCAAGTCGAACAAACTGTTTGAACGATTTGCAGTATGAAGATTTTTCCATATACATTCAAACTCAGTTGGACAGAACTTGCAGTATTGATCTGTATAAGGCCGGCCATACACGTTCAGGTATACCGGAGAGGTTTACCTGCGCAGGTAAACCTCTCCGGTATACCTGAAGAGGCGAGAGCCCACACACGCTCCGGTAAACCGGACGGGTGAAGGGTTTCTACAGTCAAGAAATGGCGAGCCAAAAAGATTGCTTTGGTGGGTTTTTTAGTGGCTATAAACAGAAAAAAAAAAAAAAAATACGAAAACGCACGGTTTTAGTATTCCTTGCTCTTCACTCACCACAAACAAGCGTTTGATCTGTAAATTTCAATGCAATTCTCGATCAACTTCAAATTTTAACATCGATTTATTCGCAATCCATAAATTGTAGAAAATGACATTGATTTTGATGACACAAGGTAGCAATAGTCCTTAACAGAGCTAAAGAACATAGCTTTAGGCTTAAAGGCATATGGCACGCGAAGCCTAAAGCTATGAGAGTAGACAGTGAATTAAGCACAAAACGAAGCTCTTTAGTCCGAGAATTCGCCTAAACAAATCTCACACCTTCACAGGTATACCGGATGACTCACACACTCGCTCCGGTCTACTCGCCTGCGCAGGTAAAAAGAATTGAATTTCAATTCTTCTCCGGTATACCTGTACAGGTCGCTACGCCTGCACAGGTATACCGGAAGAGCTGGCACACACGCTCCGGTTTACCTGCGCAGGTCACCTGTACAGGTAAACCTCTCCGGTATACCGGAACGTGTATGGCCGGCCTAATGTACTGCTCTATGGTTGTTTAAGTAATGGCAACATTCGTAAACAAAAAGGTTGCAGCTGTAGTTGCATTATTAATTTTGGACGATTTTGATATAAGTAATAAGCCAAAATGAACAAAGAAGAAGTGTTGTAAAAAGTGGCTGCTAAATACAGTCCAGGCAACGAACATAGAGATGATCGGAACAAAATTTTTGACTTCGTAACTTTGTTTGGACTAGGTAGGAGTTCAAAATATCAAACCTCCCCGCCCTTAGCCTTTGCGTCGGGGGGAGGGGTGTTTAGAAGGTCCCATTTTTCGAAGTTTCGCTTATATCTCGGAAATCCTGCGTCCTAACGACATGGCCATTCTATAAAAAAATGACGCACGCGCACACACACTCTCACACACCACCGTTATGTCTATGATCTATGGGATCTGAAACTTGAAATTTTCTAGTCGGTACTTCCGGATTGCGTTATGAGGTCAACCTCATAAGCAGGTTTCCTCCTTGTGGACGGAGCGAGGAACCGCGCTAAAAATGTTAATTATAACTTTCACCTGATGATTGACAAACATCGGAGGGGTTGCTGATCTATTTACCCGCGGTGAGAGAAGCATATCTTGTTGTTGATCGCATCTCTGAAACGGTTCTGTAAGTCGGTCATAGTTTCTTCAGACCAACCAATGGAACAGTGTTAATACAGTATGTGACTGAATACAAATTCCTCTTTTATATAATTCTCTTGAATATCATGGGCGTATACAGAAAAGAATTTCGGGGGGGGGGCTGAGACCATTTCCGGGGTATGGAATACTAACAATTTAGAACTTGGAATAGTTTTAACCAACTAAAACGCTATTACACCCAAAATAAATTTTTTTTTATGAACTAAGTGATCTTATTTAAGTTATTTTTAAGGGTTTATGACACAGTTTTACCAATGAAATAAAAATTTCGAGGGGGGGGGGACTGCAGCCTCCCCCGTTATATACGCCCATGTTGTATATGTGTATATATATATATTTGTCTGTTCGCTCTCTCAAGGGCTCAAAAATGTTTCGATTTTGGTGAAATTTGGTACAAAAATACTTCGTCTAATTTAAAAGGTCATGTTCGTTAACCAGCAGAATCCACCTACCGGAACACTGTTTTATGGGCGAAATTCGCGTCTCAAAAATCGTTGCAGCTACATCTTTTCGTATGTAGGCTTCCCGGTACATTTTTTACAGGTTATCTAACTCAGAGAAACGAATGAAAACATTTTCGAGGCGATATCTGTAACCGTTTTCGAGAAAAGTGGATACAACTATTTTTTCTAACTAAGATATTTTTATTTTGGTTACATTTCGAGTTAAGGAAGTATTTGAAAAAAAAAAAAATGTATTACATACATTAGCAGTTTTAAAATGTTTGTGTCATTTATTAAATGTGACAAACAAGGTTGAGACATTGTAGTAAGCGCACAGGAACAATGCAAAAGCCTAGCATTGCCTACAAAAACGGTTCTGACGTAATTTTCGATGAGGCGGGCGATTTCATTTGGAGAAACTGTGCTTAGTATGAGTATTTAATTAATTATGTGTTTTGTAATTAAGTTTATTTTTTCTAGGCTGAGTCTAGACTTGCTGCGAAACGGCAGGCTAGAGCAGAGGCGAGAGAGATACGGATGCGAGAGATAGAGAGACAGCAACGAGAGCAAGAGGAATCTAGGACAGGTGGTCAGGTCTATGAGATTGGCACTACAAGTAGGTATCTCTTTATTTATAATATATATATATATATATATATATATATATATATATATATATATATATATATATATTATATTATATTATAGTTATTATCATTAAGATTGTTAACACATTTTAAGAAAGAATGACAACTCTAGCAGGTGTCAGTGTTGGACCAACTCGAGTTAATCTTTGATTCATGTGTTACTCATGCATGAATTTTTAATCAGTACTCATTACCAGAGCCTGTCAAAATTAGGAATTTATTTTGGTAAAATGTGGCATTATTTGTAGTCGATGTGGCATTTATAATTCTAAGAAATAAAAGACAAAAACTCAAATTTTGCGAAGAAAGGTACTTAATATAGTATATATTACACTAATGTTTACAAACTATTTACAATTCTCTGAGTATTATAAAAAAACTAAAATAAAAATGGTTCTAATGAAATTTTCGATAGATTGGTCTCAGACGGAGAAATCGGTGTTTAAAATTCGAACATGTTGGTTTTGACTATGTTTTCCTCAATCTTTAAAATGAATATTTCATTAAAACAAAGCAAGTAAATGAGAAACATTTTTGTATTCGGGGTTTCCTACAATTCCTTCCGAAAATGAGAAATTTCCGTTTAGTAGTTTTTTATGATTTCTTTAGTTTTTAACTGGTTGTTGTTGTTTTTTTTTGTTTTTTTTTTAAATTTCATTTAACAGGAATATTATATTTCAGTAAAACAAGTTAACTAAACGAGAAACAAATTTGTAACAGAGTTTTCCTGTAGCAAACGAAACTCAGCACTCTATGGAGAGAAAAATACTCTTTTCTTTAATAAAAACCAATAGGAAGAAATTAGCCTTTTTAACAATTAATGTTTGTCCCACCCTGATGTCACTCGTGCAGTTCACTCAAATTTCAGAGGTTTGGGCATTGGCCCTTTTTCTTCCAAAGGGCGAATGTCCTTTTATATTATATGTATATATATATATATATATATATATATATATATATAAATACATGCATACATACTCACAAACATATATACGTACATACATACATAACTACTTTTGCACAACAAACATTGTAAAAATATAAAAAAATTATCTCACTGCAGAATACAAATTTTGCCTTGAATATTTTATATATTTGTGGTTATAATGGAATTTATTAGAAGAAAGGACAATTTTTTGTGATTCGGCATTGTTTGTTTTTCCAAGGCGAGACAACACTGAGAGCTTAAGAGATTAGGGAACTAAGAATTACTTATGATTGATCACTCACTACTCATGCTACCGCCATTAGCTTTAAAGTGATTACTCATTACTCTTACTCATTCACTTGAGTAAATGCTCAACGTTGGCCCATTTAGGCCCAAGTGCTTGTTTCAGGTGGTCTTCTTTTACCTTTACCTTCAGCCTTTTTATGCTTGCGTGTCTGGACATTTTATCCTTTTGCTATGACATTCTTTTCAAAAAATTAGTTACATGCCTCTTACATATGTTTTAGTTAGAGTATTTATTTAAAAAAATATTTACTACTTGATATTAGAATTCTTCACAAGGTATCTTAGGCTATGTGAATTTAGAATGTCGATTTGGAAATATTTCTGTTCTTTTATCGTGGTGTTCTTGCAGATTATGGTAGAATCTAGTTGAGATATTGAAATATTCTCTTATTTCCGTAGTACTCACTCCATCCAAGGATAGTGATAAGCCTAATCAGCTATCACTGTTTCAGAGGCCTAGTTCCTTATCTAACCTGAGTTATTATTAACTCTGCAATATTTATTCTAAAAAAAATAATAACATAATAAGTACTATTACTATTTTAAGGTGCATTGGATCTGATGAGATTAAGCAACAAATAAGTACTAATATTTGTGGATTAGTAATTGTAAAATGAGGTCACATGAGTGAAACGGGGTCACTAGTAGTGAAATTGGTACCACCCTACACAGCTAGAACTTTTTCATTTAACTGATACCAAAGGGTTGAGCTTTGCCCCAAGAGTGCGAACAGACAAATATATACCTATGGCTTTGAAAAAAATCCATCAGGGCCTAAGTTTCTTTTTAACACTTTCCTCCGAAGGAAAGTAGCTATTGAGGTTGCACTCATGACGGATGTTTTGAAAAATGTCTTCAAATCTTTATCGATCCTACCTAGTAGACACCGAAAATGACCCCCGTTAAAATTTATATATATATATATATATATATATATATATATATATATGTGTGTGCGTGTGTGTGTGTGTGTGTGTGACACACACACACACCCCCCGGAAGGGGGGGTTTACCCCGAACCCAAAACACTAATTTGACTATGTCAGCCGTAATATTTGTTATATTTCAACGAAACTTGGTATTCGTAGTGGTAATATAGAGAGAAAAGTGAGATATAAAAATGAACTAAATCGGTTCATTAGAAGGGGGGTTTACTCCGGACCCACAATACCAATTCACCACTACCAGCCGTGATTTTTGGTATATTTCAACAAAACTTGGTATTCGTAGTGGTAATCTAGAGAGAAAAATGAGATGTAAAACTAAACTAAATCGGTTCATTAGGAGGGGGGGGGGGGTTTACTCCGGACCCACAATACCATTTCGCTACTACCAGCCGTGATTTTTGTTATATTTCGACGAAACTCGGTATTCATAGTGGTAATCTACAGGTAAATATGTGTTGTAAAAGTAAACTAAATCGGTTCATTAGGTGGCGGGGGGGTTTACTCCGGACCCAAATTACTAATAACTCCATGTGCGAACATAACTCTGGAAGCAAATTAATAATTGAACAGTTACTCATTACAAAATTAAAATAGAACTATTCATGTTTTTATTTTATTTATGTAAGATATTTTAAGCAAATTGTTCTGGAAAGCAGTCTACACTACACAAATTCTGAGGAAAGTGCTTAGTTATGCAGCTTCTGCGTGACGGACTTTTGTATAGTTATTTAGGTAAATACATAAAAAAAAAAAAAAATAAATACAAAAAAAAAAATAATAAAAGAAAAAAAATATGAAGAAATGATGTACTTTACGTGGATTAATTACAATGTAGTTAAGTGTCCAATACACAATGACAGCAGGAATTTTTCTGGCGGATTCAGTATCCTACGATACCAGAACCGCAAACCTAACCAGGAATAACGTAATGAGCTCCCAAAGCAAATACAAAGGGTATAGGGCTAGGCCTGGAGTAGTGGGGATAGAAAGAAAGGCTATCTGCTGATGCATATGCCACGACACATGGTCGTCAGAACACATCTCTCTGATGCATATGCCACGATGCTGGGCCACGTATACAACACTGTACCAATGTGACTCCATTTTAAAGTACTTTCTTGTAATTCTAGGTAGCTGTGTACTCCTTATTATTTCTTCTATTTATCTGTGGTGAATTTGAATTTGGCTAAGGAATTCTTTATTTAAAAATTTTTTGAGAAAAAAAAAATTGAAAGTTCGATTTTGTGGAAAAGCTCTATTGTGACCAATTTTTAATACATTTTACTTTTGGTGTCCTACTTTTTTTTTATTTTATTTTTTAATTCCTGACTTTAGCTGGTCTGTATTTTCTCCAAAACTCCCTTCAATGCATTATTTTGCCAATAATTCATTTATTTTTCTCAATTATTTCAACACACAGTGTAATAAAAGTATTCTACCCTCTTATCAGAGTAGATGTTATAGTCAAATCTTATCAGAGAATTTAATAACACATGACGTTCCATTCTCAATTGCTCGAGTGATATATTTATCTTCCTCAAGTATTAAATGATTATTGATAGAATTTTTCCTGTGTCAGATGGAGTGCGAAGTACTACAAGGCAGAACAGCAGCAGTGGAAGGCTGTCTGCGTCCAACAGTTACCACTCTTCACGGAGGAGTTCGGAAGATTCCCTCGAAGAGACCTCTTCCCTCGGCCACATCAGGGTAACTACTCAATAATTCATAGCTGTTTTGGTAATTCTAAGCAATTAGTGCTCCAACTCCGATTTTCGTAAAACTTCACATACTGGTTCATTTCAACCTAAATAAGAATAAAACCTGTGGGGGGGGGGGGTAAATGTCACAAAGCACTTAAACAGTATTTTTTCCCGCGTTTCATTGCTGTGATACATCATATAAACTCCAATTTTTATTTTAAAAAATACACTAAAACTTGCTCTGATGTATGAAAAATTGTCAATTTATTAAAAGATTATTACTTACTAAAAACATGAAAAATTCATTGAAAATCATATTTAAACGTCTTCAATTGCTTTGCTTTTATAAAAGTTGCCTCCGTAATCTCTGATAGGGTTAATTGACTCCTGGGTATCATATAATTGCCTCTAAACTGAAGGGTTTTTACATCTAACTGTAAGTCATTCCTAAAATATTGCGCGAATATTGTGCAATATGGAAATAATAAACATCACCTTCTTTGCCATTTCGCAGAATTTATGTTTAAGATGAAGCATCCTGATTATAAGGAATGAATCCATCATATATTTAGAGCGATTGCAAAATTGTACCCTGGGTACTTTTCAAAAATTTTTGAATACAAAAATATTCGTGGTTCAGATATTGATGAAGAAGACTAATAGCTTTTTTTTTTTTTTTTTGTAAGTCATAATTTTTTTCTGTAATAAATTGACAATTTATCATATATCAGGGTGTCTACTGCATGCATTCTGATTTGCATGGCAAAAAGTCATGAAAATGCCATGAAATTGAAAATAGGCCACAAAAATCATGAAAAAGTCATGAATTTTGAAACCATGTCACAAAATTTCAGTTTTACCGGAGTCACACACAGTCCCGGGACTTCCGCGCATTTGTAATTGTTGACACCATTTTTTTTTAAGGCTATGCATTTTTATCTTCCTCTCCCAGCCCCTTACTCTGTTAGATAATTTTAAGCTAATAGTTAAGACTTTTTCTTTTTAAGTGAAATTATTTTCTTTTTAATGGGCATGAAATTGGCTTTCGCATAAGTAGTAGACACCCTGTATAGCAGAGCAAGTTTTAGCGTATTTTTTTAATAGAAATTGATTTAATTATACAAGTTGTATCATAACAACGAAACATGGGGGAAGATAGTGTTAAAGTTATATGTGACATTTTTTTTTATTTATTTATTTTTTTTTTCACATTTTTATTCTTATTTAGGTTAAAATTAATCATTATGCAAAGATGGGGCACTCATTGCTCAGAATTACTGCTGTTTCTATTGTTTTTTATCAATATTTCCACAAATGATATCTCTATTTTTATTATTGCATAGATGTGGAAAGGTACTTTGTTGTGTTGTGTTTTATCAGTGAAGTGTCGAAGTGGTAATGCGAAGGTTCTGACAAATTTTAATGTTTTATTGAATGTTAGCTTTTACTAATTCGTTGAGCTAAATACTAATTACAATTGGCAGAGTTTCTCTTCTTTCCTAAGTCCAATCGGTTGATACAGTATTCCCCAAGGAGGACATTCCTTTGCAAAACAGTGAATACAATAAGCTTAATAATACAGTAGGGAGGCCCAGTGCTATGGTGTATGCACTCCGTGCCTAAGGTCGTAGGTCCGATTCCCAGTAGGGGTGGTGGCTTTTCTTAAAAAAAAAAGAAAAGGTATCATCCCTACCCTGGCTAGAAAAGGGCGGTAACTTCTAGATGACCCGTCCTAAAATTCTGAGCTAATTATAAATGGACATTAAAATTTAAATAAATAAAGAAGCTTAAAACGTCTTACTCTATTATATTTGTTTTATGGTTGACTCAGTTATTACACTAATAAATAATTTATAATTAATTATTTCACTTTAGCTTTTGTGAATACGTTTCTCATTATTTTCAAATGTTATATTTGAAGTTTTGTTCCTAGAATGTAAGAATTATGGCTGCAAGGGGCATGTGAATAATTTAGCCTGACATGGATTCAGTTAAAGCCCTACTCCTAATTGCTTGATTTTGTTTATTTTTATAATAACATAACAATCTCTCTATCTTTGTGAAATCTTGAGCTCCTGTGTGTTTTGAAAGTGTGATTCACTGAGTTATGGTAGCTTTTGCATGATAGCTTCATCCGTACGCCAACATGGAATGCTTATTTTTGCTGATAAATGGTAGTTATGAGCACCTATTACTGGCCGAAGCCTGTCTTCTATGGCTCTTCGGATTCTTCAGGTGCTAGACTAACCAGTTCATTGCCACTTCGGTAATTACATTTAATATTCGTGGCATAAACTGACAAATCGTCTTCCTTTCGAGAACTCACTTTTTCCTCTTTTCTCTCATAGCCTTGTGTGTTTCTAGTTAGAAAGTTTGATTCACTAGTTATAGTAGAAAGTATTTGTAAAACTTGTTGCTTTCAACCCATTAATGCCCAGTGATGCGAAAATGCATCACATTGCTATTTTTTAATGAGTTAATGGGTTAACCCATTAATGCCCAGCATTTTGGCATCACTGGGCATTAATGGGTTAAACTAGAATGATAAAGTAAGTAGAAGTGATTGCGTAGTAAGCTTTGCCCTATGGCAACCTCGATGCTTGTAGAATGTGCTGTTTTTTCTGTTGCCCTCATTACACTATCAACAATCTCTCTATCTTTGTGAAATCTTGAGCTCCTGTGTGTTTTGAAAGTGTGATTCACTGAGTTACGGTAGCTTTTGCATGATAGCTTCATCCGTACGCCAGCATGGAATGCTTATTTTTGCCGATAAATGGTAGTTATGAGCACCTATTACTGGCCGAAGCCTGCCTTCTATGGCTCTTCGGATTCTTCAGGTGCTAGACTAACCAGTTCATTGCCACTTCGGTAATTACATTTAATATTCGTGGCATAAACTGACAAATCGTCTTCCTTTCGAGAACTCACTTTTTCCTCTTTTCTCTCATAGCCTTGTGTGCTTATGTTTAGAAGGTTTGATTAACTAGTTATTGTGGAAAATATTTGTGAAACATTTTGCTTTTAAACTAGAATGATGAAGTAAGTAGAAATGATTGCGTAGTAAGCTTTGCTCTATGACAGCCTCGATGCTTGTAAAATGTGCTGTTTATTCTGTTGCCCTCATAACAATATCAACAATCTATCTAGCTTTGTGAAATCCTGAGCTCCTTTGTTTTGAAAGTGTGGTTCACTGAGTGATCGTAGCTTGTGCATGATAGCCTCATCCGTACGCCAGCATGGAATGCTTATTTTTGCCAATAAATGGTAGTTATAAGCACCTATTACTGGCCAAAGCCTGCTTTCTATGGCCCTTTTCGGATTCTTCGGGTGCTAGACTAACCAGTTCATTGTTGCATCAGTAATTACATTTAATATTCGTGGCATTAACTGACAAATCTCCTTCCCTTCGAATACTCTACTAAATGATTTAGGTAGGCTAAAACGAATAAAACTATTTCCGAGGCGACATCACTAAACATTTTTGAGAAAAGAGGATACAAGCTTCTTTTCTAATTGATTTCTGAAAGGTTCTTAAAATCGTTCAATTCAGTTGATATATTTTCTACTTGTTTCTATTTTGTCCAAAATAAGATAAATTTTGGTTAAGGTGTTAAGGGAGTTTTTGAAAAAAAAAAAAAAAAAAAAAAAATTATTAACAGACATAAAAAGTTTTGGATTCTTTGAATATTTTCTTAAATATCTCATAAACGGTTGGCAAATCATGGTGAGTAGAAGGTGACCATTCAAGAGATTACTAAATTCTTTATAAAAAATGTTCTGAAGCAATTTTTGATGGGGTGATGTCAATCAGAGAAATTAGTGCTTATAACGTCGAAAGTGTTTGTTTCGTTCTTTTGAACAGGTTTTTGTCTTTGTTTAACTCACATTGGTTGTTTTTTGTTTTACTGCATAAAATTGCATTTATCAGTAAAATTAATAATTTATCAAAAGAAGACAAGCAAATGAGAAACTTGGTAATAGTGTTTTCCTAGAGCAAATGTTGAGAAGGTGGGGAGTCATTTCCGCTTAGGATAATGTCAGTTTCCTGTTGTGGCGCCTTAAACTTCGTTCTCTTTGAGATATTATTTTATATTTTTAATAAAATATCATAACCTACCAATAACTGTTTTTCCCCTTTACTAATGGCACTAGAGATATGAATGAAACCGTGCTAAGATGACACAGTTCCTGTGAGTCGGACTTTTTTTAAAAGACTCCCTTCTATAGGTATAACAGTTTCAAATTGCCTCCTGCTAGTTATTTCGAGTATTTGACAATGTTAAAACATATGCGTATAGAAAATGTTAACTAGCAGGAGATTGCGATGATAAATCTGTATACAAGAGTGACCTTCTCACTAGTCACTCAAACATAGATTAGAGATCTGTCTAGAAGTGACATCTCAAAGAATTCAAGGAGTAGTGGCTAAAGATTCGAACACGGCACTATCAGATTCCTCATTTAGCAGACTAATTAATTTATACAACCGTTATTGAATATTTTATATTTATATATATATTTGGCAAAAGATAAAAAAGTGTACTAGATAACTGTAAGAACATAGTATGGAACAAAACATATTCAATGAACAGCAATTAACCCTTTAACGCACAGAGGGATTTATATGTCCCAATTAAATCCTCTGTCTGTGTAAGGTTGTGAAGTGGCTCAGAAATTAGTAGGATTTATCAGAGGGACATATACGACCCACCATATTTCTTGGAACCAATTTTTTTTCTATACAAAAAGTACAGATTGGCAGATGTTTTGGAATGCCCTAATGTAAAAAAAAGTTTAACATCACTCAGTTAGCTAAAGTTTTCTTTTGAACAAATACATTTTTTTTTAAATTTATTTATTTAAATTTGAACGTCCATTTATGGTTCAGTCGAACTGAGATGTCACATACTTCGTTACCTGCTAATCGCCATTGTTGCGGAGCAGATGGGCTTAATAAATAAATATTTTTGACAATAAATAATAACTTTTTTTGAATTTAAGTTATTAATGTGTAAACAGATAAAGAAGTCCAACGGTTGTTATGATAAATTTGTCTTGTATCGATTTTTTCCCAAGGAAAAATTCTGATATTGATTTATTTAACATATTTTTATTTAAAGGATCTTTGCCTCAAACCTTTTATTATAAACCTTTTAAAGGTTTGAGATGGAAGACCCTTTGAATAAGAATGTGTTATGATAAATTTGGTTGAGAATTTGAAAATATATGTTACAAATTCTTTAATATACTATTTTATTTATTTTAGCTGGTTTATTTGATAGAGTCCTGCCTATAAATGCCCATAAAAGTTATAATAAAAAAAAATTGTAAGTGAGCATGTCAGAATTTCGGGCTCGAGTTTATATTTTAAATTTACTGGTTTAGTTTCTTAATTAGTAATTATCAATTGAAGGGCTCTGTACTAAAGGTGACTAACCCACAATTAGAAATAACAGAGAAAAACGGATTTAAAGTTAGGAAGAATCTGAAAAAAATGAGTGTTGATGACAAAAATGATTCCAATTGGACCAATTAAAATCATTTTTGTCACAAACACTGATTTTTTTCAGATTCTTCGTAACTTTAAATCCGATTTCCTCAGTTATTTCTAATTTTGGGTTAGTCACCTTTGGCTCTGAGCCCTTCAATTAATTATTATCGAACCTGATGATATTCTAATTTGACCAACTGTTGAAGTCTGAGCACATTACTTAATTTTGTTTTTTGTTTTTTTTTAATATTAAGATAAACACCGTTATTTATTGTATAAACATTAATTATGTGTGCTTTTTGTCACTATCACTGATAAAAAATAAAATATCCAATGGATTCATGAACAAGTGCATTACAAGGAGCTGCATAACTAAGCACATTCCACAGAAGATGGGTAGTAATTTTGTTGTTTAGAATATTTCTTGATACAAGTATAGTTGTTATAGTTGTTTGTAATAATGGCTAATTTATTTATTATCCCTCCTTTATATATTTTAATTTTGTAGTTGTGAATGAAAGAAATATTGCAGGTACTGAATAGATATATAATACACCAAATGAATCGCACCATTGCCATTTTATTATTTACTCTCCACTCTCTCTAATAATTCTTTTTCTTTTATTTAAGCTTAGATTATTGAAGTTTTCAATACCTCCTCCTTTAATCTATCTTTACAAATGTGTGTTATTTTCTATAGACATTCCGGAAATTAGTTTACCTGTTTGTAGATGATAAGATAAGTTTGAAGTGGTGTTGTATTAGTGGTGGTAAAAGGTGTCGATTACTTTATGGAGGACGAAATTAAAGCTAAGAATTTGAAGTGAAGTTGATTGTGATACGGTGTGCTTGCCAAAAAGTAAATATAGCCGGCTGCCCTCCCCTCCTCTTCCGTCTACGAGTACTCTAGTACACAGGCAGTCACTCACACTGTCTCCTGACAGGAGTGTCATACGTACAGTCTCTTGGCATCATGCCAGCCCAGCTGTCCTTGTTTAAGCGCCATCCCACTCTCTTTCTTTAGTTCACTAATCTCATTTTAGGTTATTAAATGCAGACGTGTTGCTATTTGTTTTTTCTCTTTCTACTAAAATTATTTGAACAATGTAAACAACCTAATGAATTTAGTTGTGGTAAAGCAATAGACTGTTTTGTCCTGAATGGAATCATGTGGCGTGAAAGTGTCCTGAATCCTGTATTCTATCATTAATCATTATGAGCTCGTCAGAATCAGGAAGTTCAGATTCCGAGGACGTAAAGAATGGAATATCTGACTCTAGTTCAGATACCGATTCGGAAACAGATTCCTCCATAGAAGGCGGTGATACAAACGAATCTTCCAAAATAACTAGTTCGAGCTCAAAAGTAAATGGATCACTTAATTGTGTTGTTAGCTCAAAATCTGAGCCGTCGATAGAAGATGAGTCGAACGGAGACCAAAATGTAGTCCCTAATAATGTAGGGAAAAGAGAGAGTGTCGGAAGTGATGATAGTGACGACGTTTGCCCGCCCGAGAATCTCTCGGGATTGCTTTCTGAGCTAACCGGTTCTGTTTGTGGACAGAGTGAGCTGAGGGAAGCAGAGGACAAGTTCCGGAAGGCTATGATCGGAAATGCCCAGCTCGACAACGAGAAAGCTGCAGCCGCTTACCAAGTAGACCTCTACAAGGATCGGCTGGAGGAACTAGGCGAGGAGTACAGCCAGCTACAGGTAAATTATATCATTCTATCTCTTAAATATTTCATTACTTGTAAAGCATTAGGAAAGTAGAAAAAAAAAGGAAAGACATAGGTTACTTAGGGGGTAATACTACCTTGTTCAATCAAAATCAAAGTAATTTTCTTGAATTTATAAATAACAAATAAATTGATATTTATTAATTCATTATATCTAATGTTTTATATCGGATGTTAAAGTCAGGGCTGCCACATGGGGGGGACTGCCGGGTACAGTTGTCCCGGGCCGGACCCCGCTAATTGGAAAAAAATGTATAGGTTATGAGCTTGTAAAAAGAATGGGGTTTAGAAATATAGACGGGTGTAGCCTATATTGATTGCAATGGGATCTATATTTTTTTTTTTGTACATAAACAATAAACACAAGTGCAGTCCCAGAATAGTATATTTCATTAGGAGTCGTAATAAAACTACAAGTACCGAAAGTGACCTTTGCTGCACCGATTGTTGGCTTTTATTCTCATTTCGCTCAAAACTCAAGATGAAAATAATTTTAAAATGTCCTAAGTCCAATAGAAAAGTACTGTACATTTTTTCCTATTTAATTTTTTTAGCATAAATATGCTTTTGCGATGACTAAACTGATAAAAAATGTTACAAAAAAGTGTCCACAGGCGTTTGCGCATGCACAGTGGCCATGTACTAAAAAAAATGAATACTGTATGTTATACAGTACATTACATAAGTTTGTCAGGTGGAGCTAAAGCATATTTATGTTCCTGAATTTGAGCTGCAGGCTCGAAATGAAATTTTTCATACGGTCTTGTAATAAAGATAAAAAAATAATAGATTTTAATATTGAAATGTATTGGAGGAGGACCAAAAAAATAAACTTAACAATTAAAAAGGGATCAATCGAAGCTCGCTCAAGAAATTATCTTCAAATCAGCATTGCGTTCACTCATCGGCATCGGGACTTCATTTAGAAAATCGTATTCTTCGTCCATTTAAAAACTTTTTCTTCGCATAAACACTCTTGGATATCATTTTTGCTTAGTAAGGAAGAATTTTAGTCCATAAGAAAAATGGTAAAAAAAAAAAAGTTTTAAGGTAGTATTACCCCTTAACATACTGTCCATAGCTAATAGGAAACGAAAATAATAACAGTTGGTATACCAGGAAATGATTAGTAAGACTCCCTTCCTAATCTAACGGATCAAATCTCTTGATGTATACCTAGATGAATTGCATAGAATGAAAGGTTCATTCCTACCGTATCTCTTTAGAGGATAGATCAGGGCTGCAAAATCATGGATAAACAATATGATAGGCTGAAATCATAATTAGGGTTGATGATTTTTATGCAGTGAATCATATTTTTTTGTTTGTTTTATTTATTTAAATTTTAACGTCCATTTATTATTAACTAGGAATTTTAGGACGGGTTATCTATAGGTTACCACCCTTTTCTAGGCAGGATAGGGCTGATGCCTTTTCTTTTTTCTAAAGAAAAGCCACCACCCCTAGTGGGAATCGAACCCACGACCTTTGGCTCAGAGTGTTAAGTGCTCACACCTTAGCCCTCACGGCCATCGGTTTTTTTTTGTTTTTTTTTTGTATTTTTAAACATTATCATAAACTTTTAAGGTTTAGCACATTGACAAAGCGATTGATTGTTTTATGTTTTCAACAAGAACCTCTAATGCTTTTCTTTAAAAATGGAGGCCCGGTGGCCGTGAGTATTAAGGCGTGAGCACTTTACACTCCATGCCAAATGTAGGTTCGATTCCCACTATGGGGTGGTGGCTTTTCTTTCAAAAAAGAAAAGGCATCAGCCCTATCCTGGCTAGAAAAGGGTGGTAACCTATAGATAACCCATCCTAAAATTCCTAAGTTAATTATTATGAATGTTAAAATTTAAATAAATAAATAGATCAGGGTTGGAAATCATGGATGAACAATATACTAACATGGAATTATAATTATAGAGTTGATGATTTTTATAAAGTAAATTATTTATGTTTTCAAGCATTTTTAAAATGTATCATAAACTTTTAATGTTTAGCTGATTGACAAAGCTTTTGATTGTTTTATGTTTTCAACAAGGACCTAGAATGCTTTTCTTTTCTTTTTTCAAATGAAAGAACATATAATTAAGAAGATATCAAATGCTTTTGCATTCTGCATTTATAAGAAATGTACCTCATAAAATGGTGAATTTATATAATTATTTTATTTTATCCAACCCCTGTCGGTGGCGGTTGAGCCATTGAGTCTATATAATAAATTATAACTTAAAATTCAAATTTTTAAAAATATTTTTTTATAAAAGTATAAGTTACTCAATTTTTTTTTCTAAACAAAAAGTAAATTTTATTGAATTTAAAAAAAAAACAACAAAAAACAGTATGTTCATATCTGAGAGGGAGAATTCTAAAGAGTGTGAAAGTGTTGATTGTTAGGAGTGAGAGACTGAGTGGCTTTGTGGAGGAGACGTGCCTTTAAATGGCAGATTCTTTACTAGCGGCAAATAGCCTTTTAATGCCAAGAATCTCGCTTAGGTTCTCAAATAAAATAACACCTTTTTTGTCTGCTCTGCCAAATGTTCCTTATGTTTCTATTATTTTTTGTTGTATTTCTCTATTCTTTCTTCTTCTTTTTCAAAAACTGTATGTACGTTAATACATTGTGCTAGAGAAATTCTTTACCAATATTTTTGTGTTGATATCCTACGTATTTCCGAAGGAGAGGAGGAATTTAGCCTTTTGTATTCTGCTGAGGTTCGACCATGCCTGAACTCAGTCTTCTTATTGAGGTTTGAACAGAGTTAATCTTTGTCATTCTTATATAATTTTAGCTAGTTCATATTTTTTAATATATGAACATAATTTTCCTTTAAATATTTGATTTGTTGTTAGTTTTGTGAATATTTGAATTCCTCCTTAAAACAAGGACAACTATACTTCTTAAAATTACATTTTTTAGATAAATAAACAATTGTTTCCCAAAATTACAATGTTCACTAGTTATTCTGCTGGTAATTTGTACAATTCTTGTATATAACTGTTCAGTCGATGTCTGTGTTCTCAAAAGAAATTTTGAATGTTCGTAAAACCAGTTTTTCCTTAACCTGAAGTGATCGTCAGTTTTTTTTCCTCCCTGAGCTTAAGTGTTACTTTTATCCAGAGGTATACCAATAGAGGTTAGGAATTCATCTCCCTCCAACCGCAAAGAATAAATCAAAAAATTAATTTGTTGGCATTCACCATTGTTACTTAGACCGCTTGCGTGCCTGTAAACTTCAAACCTTCGAATCCTATTTAGAAGAATTGAAATTTAGAAGAATCTTAAAAGTTAAATTCTTCAGGAGGCTTAACTTCAAAGCTGATAGTTTCTTCGTTTCTTGAAGACTTTAAAGCATCCAAAAAACCTTGTATAACAAGTACAATCTTTAACCCCCATTAGTGAATATCTTTATTTACTATATGAAATTATATCAAACTGTAGAACACCCTGTTAACAGTGGTAAAAAAAAAACATTACAAAGATTAACACGATCCGCTGGTATTTAAACAAATATCCTCCCAAATTATGCTCAGAAGCTTTGCCAGTTATGCTAACATGCTTATTGCCCCAAGGCAAAGCCAATTAATTTATAAGGGAATTTGTTTAACGAGCACATTGTTGAAATAAGTCAACTTGCCACAAGTGGGGCTCGAATCCACACCTTCCACACAAGAACCCATCGAGTTAGCCATTAGACCATGACAATATACGATAATCTTATTTTTAAGATTATTAAATTGTACCTCCCTCTTTTGTATTTTTACTATAGGAATAATTTAAATATTAGTTGTATTGAAAGTAGAAAAGTTTTGATGTTAATATTTAATTGCACTTTATGGCTAGAGATTTGTATGAAATATTGTGAATAGAAGGTTATATTCTGGTTTAGAACATTAGCTAAATTTTATACGGACAAATTGCTCTATAAATTTTGTTTTCTTTGAAGGTATTTGATTTCATCTATAACTTATTATTATTTTTTTTACATTCCAATTTTTCTCCATTTTTTAATGTATATTTTTTCTATTATTCGCTTTATTTGAGGAAACAGAGAGACATGACCCATTAAGACTTCTTATTGAAGTGTTTGATGAATATATTTTTAATTGATTTGAACTGTTGCCATTTGATATGTTTGTCTATTCATAGTTTTATTGGGTCGCTTTGCAACAATAATTCTCTTTATTTTTACATGTTACATCCTCTGATCTGCTCAACTATAAATTGTGCATTTACAAGGAATTATTTATGAATGCAATTGTTTAAAAAAAATATTATAAATATAAAACTAAAAAAACTTATAAAAATAATTTTTGTATCAGTGGTGTATGGCCTGAATGCTTTATTATTGTTTAAATTCATAGAGAAATATTAGACTTTAATTGGGCCCTGACACAAACAGCTGTATTGGAGAAACCTCAGTGTTACTTGCTCTAAAAATTTAACTGGTTGGGAACTAAAGTACTGACATTTCATTTATTTGCTCCCAATACAGATTATACCCCAACAAAATACTAATTAAAGCAGTTTATATTAAACATGATTGAATACACTCAGTGGATTCATTTCCTAATGTTTATCTTAAGAAAAATCTGCTCGCTAGATGGCATACTTCTGGGAAGGCCCCTCTTATAAGAAACCTCTTTATCTTAACTGGACAAAGGTCCAGATACATGACAGGGCCCCCATCAAAGTTTGTATGTACGAAGATGTGAATTATGTGGCAATGAACATGTTAATATAGTGCTAACGGGCATTGTACTATTTCAGAGAGAGCATAAGGAGAAATGCAGGCAGTACGAGCAGATGAAACGAGACTCGGACAAGCTGAGTAAAGACCTAGCATTGGCCCTCGCTGCTCTTGAAGAGAGAGATCGGCTTATACAGGTAACTTGTCTTAATTCCTCTCTACTCTATATATTTTCTTTTAATTTTATGACCATTGACTGTTTTCCATATTTACCATTTAGTCAGTAAATACAAAAATAAGTAATAAATGACACAAATATAAATTCACTTCAGTGTATTAGGCTGTCGATGTAAAAACACGAGTATAATGATGAGTGCACTTTGCAGGAGGATTTACCTGCCTTTGTATTGCCAACCTAAACGCCTCATGAACTGTTCCATTCGTTTTATCCTCGGGATCCCCAAAGACTTGCATATATCACACGTCTACCACGAGTTGAATTGGCTATTCCCACTTTATCGTCGCCATTATTTCCTCGGCTCAGTCCTTTGCCAAATAATTCAATCTCGAAGACCTTCTTATATTTTTCAACTCCTTAAATTCAAGTCCTCTGTTCACTCCTGTAACACCCACTCTCGGCCTTCCGATCTTTATATTCCTTCCCATGGTACAGCTTTATTCGGAAAATCATTTGTCACCCGTACCACCTCGCTATGGAATTCCTTACCTCAGTATGTTTTTTTTTTTTTTTTTTCCCTCCCACATTTATTAGTACGTACATAAAGAGTTCCAGGACCAACGGATTGGAACCTGGAGCTGGATTTAAGACTACACCTTATTCTACGCTTACGTACTAGAACGGAGATAACCTCTCTCTGTCCACCATGCTACCAACCTAAAAACCTTGAAATTCCGACTCTTCCACCACTTTTTATTCCTGCAAGTTTCACTCAAATCCCTAATCATGTTTCTATTCAAGCTGTTGCAAGTTAATTTTATTTAAAATAGCAATAATTTTATATTTCAAATGGCCTTGACCTGATGCTTACAGCATGTGCCTCGGAATAAGAATGAAAAAAAAAAAAAAAAAAATCATTTCATTTCAATTTCAATACCTACGTGATATTCCAGCTGGATTTTGTAATTGCAAAACAACTTGCTCACGAACAGTGCCAACTGAGCTCAATGTCAACTTCCTGACGGGTTAACACTATTCAGTAAGCAAGTCACCACTAAAACTGTGTAAAATGTGTTCAAGAACTCTTTCATGTTTCTTAGTCATGAAACTGTAACAATTTGACTGTGAAAAGAAGAAGAAAAAAAAAATTGGATGAACTAACATTGAATTTAGTTTTCTCATTGATGTTAGATTACACTCACGACACTTTGACATGCTGGTTGGATGTTTTGGTGAGATATCGGCTTTTAATGGAGTATTAATACACTTTTCTATTACCATAGATCAAGCAGTTTTTCTTCTGTCCCCACAACCTCCTGCTCCAGCTCATTGCTTGCTCTAGTAGAAAAACATAGGAAATGAGCAAAAATGCAATTGAAGACCCGCAAAGTGCTGCGCTTAATGCAGCATTTCACAATTATGTTCATGGTTTATGTTTGTGATTACATTTCACAAATTACGTTGGTCTTAGAAACATTCATAGCACGTGGGTTGTGAATGCCTAGACACTATGTCTGCAAATTCCATTGTTCCTATATCTCCAATGTCGGACAGTCTACCCATTCTCTAATCCTTATTCAAGTAACCTAAGTCCCACGGAATACTGGGTCTTACAATACCTTATTTCTTGCTACTGAAATATAGTTTTACAACCTCTTTACCAAATCTGAATTTCCAATAGGATTTATATAATTTACAATATGAAAACAAAATAAATAAATAACAAGAGAGTCTCAACAAATTAAAAGAATATGTTTTACAATGTTTAAGAAGGTATATAAATAAAGATATACTTTCAGGAACAAGGACTGGTGATTGTCGGAGGAGATGGTTCCTCTTCAAGTGAGACGGATGAAGAGGGTGAAGATCGGCCTAGAAAGAGACGAGGTGAGAAGAGAGCGCTTGTCTCATCAGAGAATGCCAATCTTCTGGCCTCTGTTTCTGGTTCATTAGGTATTCATTTCATCAAATATTTCTTTTGAAATTTTTAAAAATTATAGAATATATAGTATAAAAAATTATAATGCTGTAGAATCTCCCTTATCCGGCATTATTTGAAAGAAGGCATATATGTTTCGTTTTAGAGGCAGGAACTTGTGTTTCTACGTAGAAAATAAATGTTTCTACGAAGGCACCTTCGGCTGGAAAGCCTGATTTAAGCCAGTCTAGTTCGAACATTCATTGCGAGTGGAGTGCAAGTTTTAAAAGTAATTTTAATAATATGTACCATTTTAAATTGGCAATATTAAAAATTGTACATATTATTATACCCTCAAATAATAGGGTTTTTCAAATACATAAGTGACTGCTTCTAACTGAATTCTCTAATTCGGTTTTTTCTCTTATCTGACTGTACACCAGTCCCGACGACACTGGATTAGGACGCTGGTCTATTGTACATAAATTATTATCAATGTGCAGAGATTATATATATATATATATATATATATATATATATATATATATATATATTGTTATATTTTTAATAAAAATTTTGAAATAGCCATACGTTGATGTGCCAAAATGTTATAATTTAAAATTAAAATAATGATTTTATTAATAAGTTATTTATGTTACGCCTCTACGTTGGGAGCCAAAATGTTATAATTTAAATAAAAAGCATCAATTCAAAAATATTTTTAATTAAAGAATTGCGCCACCTTGGGTCGACAAATTGTATAATATTTAATTTTAAAAACTCTTATCTCAGGGGTCGGGTTCGAGTCCAGTACAGTAAAACAGAGATAATTTTAAATAATAAAAAACAAAAGACTCATGGATAAGCTACATCCAGGCATATGGATAAACAAGCATTACCTGATATAAAGCCAGCTTGTTATTAACTGCATAGGACAGGATCTTCTTCACAACTGTATCTTCATTAACAGATTGAGCCTAGGCTTCATGAAAACTGATGACCATCTCAGACTAGCTGTGCACTGAACTAGAGCTGCCTTAGGAATGGCACCAACTGGATCTCAATTCAGACTGACTGTAGCTTCTTTTTAACTGAACTGCACTAATGAGACTGTGTCTTCTTTTTAACTGAACTGCACTAATGAGACTGTATCTTCTTTTAAACTGAACTGCACGTATGAGACTAGCTCTTCCATTTTAACTCAACAGACTGAACTAACTTTCATGGCGGGAGCGTCCTACCGGTATCCAATGCTACCTGTATAGACTGCTAGACAAATATAACAAATAATATTTGCTTATCCCAATGAATTTAACATATCAATGAGCTTTTTGATTATCTCCAGAATTTTCTGTGTTAATATTTAAAACTTTTAAATATGTAATGTAAAATATCATTACTATATATATATATATATATATATATATATATATATATATATATATATATATATATTTACTACAATATAAAATAATTGCAATTAGTGTATATTTAGTTATGTATTATGAATGATGAATGTATTATTCATCAGCCATAAGTAATGTCGGTTTTTAATATTCTGTCGGGTTATGTTCCCTCGTGTTCAATTTTCTGTTTTGTTTATTACAGCATTAAATAGACTTCTATTTATCATGTGTTGGTTGGTGAAACTTATTTATACTGTGCTGAAATTTCATTTGAAATGGATCTCCCAAGGCACCACTTTCGCTCTTTTATGATTTGGGAATTTGCTAAAGGAGAAAATGCTGCTTCAACTTATCGAAAACTTGTAGAAATTTATCAAGGAAATATCATTAGTGAGCAACAAGTGCAGCAGTTTTTGAACAATTTTGACCAGGAAACTGCAAGCTTGAAGACATACAGGTAGACCAACAGCTTGACGACCAACTCCTGCAGGCTACTGTAGACGAAAATCCTGTTGTAACAGTCGAAGAGCTAGCAGAAAAACTCTTGCATTCTTTTTTTTATACAAAATTATTAATAATAAATATACTTTTAGAAACTCTTGAAATTATCCTGGTCAAAAACAAATTTTACTATTTAAACTAAGTATTACTGAACTTTGTAAACTACTGACTTTTATTGGCTAAGAAATACTCTGGTATCTTCAAAATTGTAGCAACATTCAATTCTTGCAATGATTAAGGTTTTAAGTCTTTTGAAAATATAAGGAACTTAAAACTCCTCCTCGAGCACCATTTTTTGTTATTCTTCTGTTTAGCTGTCTAGATGGAGTCGAGAATTATTAAATTCTGAAGATATCAGCTTTCCAAGAGTCACTCACCTTACATGGAAATAGCCATTTAAATCTGAACTGTTACAGTCTTGACATGAAGGCAGCTTGCAATTAACATTTTTATTGATCAACCTTCTGCCTATTTAACAAAAGCAAATTGTTTAAATTATTTGTCTTCAAAAGTTTAATTTATGAACATTATCGATTAAAATGGAGTATTGATATATGTTTTTTAATGGAATGTTGTAATGATTGTGTGTTGTGTCTGTTGAAGATGTAAGATTGAAGAAGCTCGCTGCTGAACGGAACGAACTATCTGATGAACTGCGCCATGTAAAGCTCGAACTTGAAGAGGAGAGGAATCGAGGGCGAGGACTCGGAGCTACACCATCAGATCTTGAGGATATTCAGAGTATGTATTCGTCTCATCCTCCCAAACCTTCGTCCTCACCTCTCCTCTCCTCTCCTCAAAAAAACTCAAGACTTAAATACATATTCAACGATAATGTTTTTTTTATTTACTTAAAAAGTACTGATAAGTTTCTCTTATTAGCTATATAATGCTACTTTATTTGGTGAAGTAACAACTTTTCACTAACAAGGAAACATTCCCATATCCGGAGCCGATTTTAATGAAACTTTGTATTTTTATTGAACACGTGAAAATAATCTATATATATTTTTTTTATATTGGTCCAATCGCACGTTTAAGGGGTGAAACCACTTTAAAGGCTTCCTGACACATTCAAAAATGCACAAATATTTGATAAGCACTAAAACAACTTTTTTATTTCTGTTAAAGAATGAATTGCTGAATTATTATTTTTTTATATAACCTCATATAATCATATGGCAACAATTATAATAGTTGCCACACACCTCCCCCCCAATGAGTCTGTCGAGGAAACGCACCGGGGTGTTAACTATTCTCCCAGATCTAGTCATTGTCTGGGGTGTTGTGTTGTCCTCGGCGGAGTCATTGGAGGCAGAGCTATCCGGTGCAGGTTTTGTCATCCGAGGACTTGTAATTTCCTGGTCTTGAAGTAGGAAGGCTGGTTTCAGCCGATCAATGCTGACATTCGTTTGTCTAGTACCTAATTGTAGGTTATACGTCTTCTGGTTTCTATTTAAGACCTTGTAGGGGCCGGTGTATGGAGGCATCAGTGGTCTTCGAACTGCATCGTCTCGTACAAAAACGTGGGTACATGTCTGAAGATCTTGATGGACAAATGATTTTGTTGTCGATCTTTGATAAGGTGCAGGGCGCAGACGTTCCATGTGCTCCCAAAGGAGTTGGACAAAAGATTCTGCGCATTCACGCTGTCCGGAGTTTTCTATCAGTTCTCCTGGGAGCCGCAAAGGTTGGCCGTAGGTCATTTCAGCTGCACTCGTGGCATTGTCATCCCGTACAGCAGCTCGAAGACCGAGGAGTACCATGGGTAGCAGTGAGGTCCAGCTAGGAGCATTTAAGTGTGCCGTAAGAGCGGTCCAGCGTTCTATACCACCTTTCGACACAACCATGAGCTTGAGGATGGTACGCTGTGGTTCGACAACGCTGGAATCTCAGAGTCTTCGACAGTTGGTTGAATAATTCTGACTCAAATTGACGTCCTTGATCCGTCGTTATACGTGCAGGGACCCCAAAGCGTGTAATCCAGTTGGTGTAGAGAGCTTCTGCACAAGATGCCGCTGATATGTCTTGCAGCGGCTGAGCTTCAGGCCACCTCGTATACCTGTCTATAACTGTCAAACAGTATCGCATACCGTTTGAAGGCGGCAGAGGACCAATGATGTCCAAATGCACATGCTGCTGGTTAAAACGTTCCGGGAGGCGCCACTGTGTGTCGATTAACCTTTGATTTCTGACAAGCGATGCAAGTTTTGGCCCAGCTCCCAATATCTTTATTCTGGTTCGGCCAGAAAAATCGTTTTCAGATCAGCCAACGTGAACCGCGAATACCAGGGTGGCTGAGGTTGTGCAAGTGCTCGAAGATAGGGCGCCGCGTGCCCTCGGGCAAGTAAGGGCGGGCGGAAGCTGTAGACATCTCACATAACATCGGTCGCGAGATAAGCGGAAACTCTATCCACTTGAGTTGCAGGTTAGGATTTTTGTGTAGATCAGGGATACTGATATCACTAGCCTGTGCCTCTGCAATTACTTCCATTCCATCCGGGCCGTTAAATGTTTCAACTTGCGAAAATGCATCAGCCACGTCATTCTCATTTCCCGCGACGTATTGGATGTCGGTCGTAAATTGACTGATGTAATTTACCCACCGAATTCTCAAAGGTGTGGAGGTCTCTGGTTTCTGTTGAAATGCAAAAAGTAGTGGCTTGTGATCAGTCCATATTGTGAAGTGGCGACCTTCAATTTGTGAGCGGAAGTGCCGAATCACCTGGTGAATGGCCAAGAGTTCACGGTCGTAGGTGGAGTATGCTCTTTGGGTTTTGTTGAAGGTTCTTGAAAAAAATCCCAAGGGCCGCCAGTGATCATGTTCCTTCTGTTGCAGTGCTGCTCCCATCGCATTTGCTGAAGCATCACACACCAAGACTAGCTCTGCGTTAGGACTTGGGTGAGCGAGCATAGTGGCCTTCCGGATGGCTTCTCTACATCCCTCGAAAGCCTTGTAAGCCTCAGTGGTCCAGGAGATCGGGGTCTTATCGTTTTTCTTTGTTCCTTTGAGGAAAACGTTTAATGGTGCTTGAAAAGCTGTGACATGAGGGAGGCAACGCCTGTAGAAGTTGAGCATTCCTAGAAAACGTCTTAAGTCTTTCACAGTCTCTGGGCGTGGATAAGAACTTATGGCTTTGACTTTCTCTGGGAGCACCGTGATTCCATCGCTTGTAACCCTGTGGCCTAAGAAATCCAACTCCGTGGCTGCGAATACACATTTTGCTAAGTTAATGATTAGCCCATGTTCTTCAAGGCGTCGAAAAACTTCTTCGAGATCTCTCTTGTGTTCGTCTTCATCAGCTGATGCCACGCAGATGTCATCCAAATATCCGAACACAAAAGGTAAGCCTCGGAGCGCTGAATCCAGGAATCTCTGGAAGGTCTGAGCTGCATTCCGAAGACCAAAGCACATACGCTGGAATTCGAACAGTCCAAAAGGGGTGATAATAGCTGTTTTGGGAATGTCTTCTTTTCTGCAATAGGGATTTGGTATTATGCTCTTCGCAAGTCTAATTTGCTAAAGACTCGTTTCCCTTGTAGGTTCACATTGAAGTCTGCAATGTTTGGGACAGGGTAACGGTCCGGTACCGTTTTCGCGTTAAGCTTTCTCTAGTCCCCACATGGCCTGATTCCTCCATCCTTCTTCGGTACAATGTGCAGTGGACTCGCCCATGGACTGTTCGAGGGGCAGATGATCCCCTCTTCCATCATTTGTTCAAACTCGCGTTTGGCGGCTGTGTATCTATCGGGTGCTAACCTCCGGGCTTTTGCAGTTACAGGTGCACCGCGAGTCTCGATATGATGAACAACGGGATGTGAAGGCTTTTTTACGAAGGCGTTGGGCTGAGTGAGGTTAGGAAATCGTTTTAATAGTTCAGTGTACCACTGGCCCGCAGGGATAGGAGAAATAGCTGAGACGTGTACATCTGCAGTCCTTCCTTTAGTGGCGCGGCCTGATATTTTATCCGCTAACTGGCAGCCGGCCAGATCTACCATGAGGTTGAAGTGGTACAGGAAATCAGCTCCGATAATCGGTTGTTTAACCGCCGCTAGAGTGAAGCCCCAGGATATGGAGCGTCGTAATCCGAAATCCAGTTGGATCAGTTTCTGGCCATAGGTCGGTATGGGAGTCCCATTCGCTACGTAGAGAGTGAAATCATTAGGTGTGGTCCGTTTTTCTTTACCCACTGGAAATACTGATATGGCAGCGCCCGTGTCTATGAGATATCGTAGACGGGATTGCCGATCAATCATAAAAAGACGGCAGTGAAGACAATCTGCGATGGATTCCACCTTTGCCATCGCGACACCTAGTTTTCCGAATGCTGAGTTGGATTTGATTTTTTCCAACTACAGGGAAGCCTACATTTTGTGGCCTTATCGCCAAATGTTGCATGATAGAAACATAGTTGCCTAGAAGAAACATTATTGCTTTTAGTGTTTTTGGGGGAAATCGGGTTTGGCGATCTGGAAGTAGCGAGAGATTTTTCTAGGTTTTCTACTCGTTCGGAGAGTTGATCCAACGAGTTCAGGAGCTTATCCTCCCAATTCGCACGGGAGGGTCTTGTTGAAACTAAATCGCAACCCTTTAGCTCGTAAATCTCGGCAATACGATCAGCTAGATTGGCTAATTTATCAAGATCGGTTTGGTCTGTTACTGTTAAAGCTATTCGCATCTGGTCAAGAAGTCCTTTTAACCATATGAATTTCAATAGATCGTCGGAAACTGACGTATCGCCTAGTCGTTTTAGTTGCATTAAGAACTGTGAAGGGCGTTGATCTCCAAGTTGCTGTGTGTCAAGAAGTTCTCTAAAGTTAGCTTGATGTCCTTTCCCAAAACTTGCTTGCTTTGCGGTATCTACATCCAGTTGGGACACGATATAACGAAATTTTGTCATGCTATTTTTAACACCATACAGTAGAAAAATGGTTTCAGATTGTAAAAAAAATACGTCAGGGTCGCGTTTATGGAAGATTGGAAGCTGGGCCTTGATAGCCATAGCAGAGGAAACGTCTAGTTGCTGAGGCATCGAAGCCGGGGTTAGTTGGTCTTCGTCTGCTGAGTGAAGGCCTAGCAAATCACCTTCCATTATATTGTCTTTAAGAGGCACAAAAATGCGTAAATTTATCTTCTCACCTTTCTTGGGAGCTCTTCTTTGTCGGGGTCACCAATTTAGAGGCTTCCTGACACATTCAAAAATGCACAAATATTTGATAAGCACAAAAACAACTTTTTTATTTCTGTTAAAGAATGAATTGCTGAATTATTATTTTTTTATATAACCTCATATAATCATATGGCAACAATTATAATAGTTGCCACGCCACCATTCCAAGTAACACCTAAAATATTCTATCTTTTAAACTATCGTAAATAAAAAAAAAAAATGTTACAAGAGAAAAATATATGATATTTTACATGTAAAGAAATTGTTTAAATAATACTTTATTTATAGCAAAACATTTTTTTGACTTTTTTTACTCAATATCAACATTTTTGTTATGAAACAAAAGAATAGGAATTGGTTGCTGAATTCAATGATGTATGATTTTATTAATTTCCATCTCAAAATTTTGCGAATATATCAGTATGATTGATGCACACACTGCACAATCAGCTGTGTGGTGCGATACATGACGGTCTCTCAGTTATTATCACTTTTTGTTATAAATAAATTATTATTTGAACAATTTGTGTAAATATTAATTTTGTATGTAAAATACCATTATTATTGTAACATTTTTTTGTATATAAGATTGTTTAAAAGTTAGAATATTTGAGGTGTACTTTGGAAGGGCAGTTTCACCCTTTAACGTGCGATTGGGCCAATATAAAAATATATACAGATTATTTTCACGTGTTCAATAAATATACAAAGTTTCATTAAAATTGACTCCGGACACTCGGAGATGTTCCCTTGTAACGAATTGTTCTTCTGATATTGTGTAAAATTGAATTCATCATCTAATTCTAATCAAATGCCTCGAAATAGGCTCATAAAGGCTCTTTTTTAGTATATTGAAATATTTATTATACAAGCAGCTGATTACATTTGATCTCAACTGGTATATTGATTAATGCTGAAGGGGAAGTTACATTCAATTAATTCAAATAGACTGTTAAAACAAATAAAAAGTCCAATTTGCTGAAACTGTGTTAAGTTAGTGCATTTCTGTTTATATCCCTAGTGTCATTAGTAAAGGAATAGAAGCAGTTATTGTTAGGTTTTGTTGTTTCGTGAAAAACATACAATGAACAGAAGATTGTAGGCACCACAACAGGAAACTGACAGTATCCTAAGCAGAAATTACTCCATCCTCTTTCTCAGCGATCGATCTAGGAAAACATTATTACCTAAACACCAAAACCTCAGTAAAACCTTGTCTTTCTAAAATACTCATTAATGTTAAATGCAATTAAAAAAGAACAAAACTAACCCCTCAAAAGTTTTAAGCACTTATTTCTCCTACCGAAAATTACTTCAGAATCTTTTTTGTAGAGAATTTAGTAAGCTTTCTTATATTCACCTTCCACTACCACGATTTTCCATCCCTATTCGAGATATTTTAGAAAATATACCAAGATCCGAAAACTTCCCATGTCTATTAATAATTTTTTTCTCTAATACTTCCTTAACTCACTAACAAACGGAACCAAAATTTAAATATCTTAAATTGAAATGAATGTCAAATGTGCAGAACAATTTTCAACCGATTCATTCATTTTTGAATACCCAAACTGAAAACTGGTTTGGAAAAATAGTTGTATCAATTTTTTTCTTATGCGGTTAAAGATATCGCTTTAAAAATGGTGGCATTCGTTTTCCTGCGTTAAGGAACCTGTACTCCTGTTGTTAAAATGTCCAGGAAAAGATCATAAAAAATAGGGTTATTCCAGCTAGATAAGATTACTTCTTTACTAGATTCCACAAATTAAAATTTAGTTATGATATTTATGCTACCACAATGAAGACAATAGTAGTAATTTAATATTTAGCGTAGACTTCTAACCATTCTCACTTTGGTCTTTACAGGAGAAGCGAACAAGCAACTTGGTGATTATAAATTCAAACTTCAAAAAGCTGAGCAAGATGTTTCCACCCTTCAAGCAACGGTAATTATTAGATTCAGAAATATTTACAATTATATACATTTTCTTTTATTGAAAAAGTTTTACAACTTGTTTATAAGATACTGCAACAGCAAAATTTACTAAATAAAAACATTCTTATTATTACATACATACTTATAACATAGGACATGAAGACTTTCTACTTAATTAATAATAAGATATAATGTTCTAGAAGGGACAAGACGTTCTGAAGGGTGTATTCAACCGCGGGAGGTCATGGGCACCCAAGGGACAAGACGGATATTGCATAAATACTAAACAACGAGATCCCGCAACAGGGACGGGATTATTATTTCAATGCCAAAATATTCACTAGAAATAATGTATATGGCAAAACAAAGTTTGCTGGATCAGCTAGTGTATATATATATTGTAGTGTTTTGGTTTGGGCAAAAAATAGAAAATTAATTATATTTAAACTTAATAACTTTAAAAGTTATTATAGAAAAAGTTGACTTGAAATGTTTTTATTATATTTTCATTATATCTCAGGGTTCATTTAACATTACCAAACTCACCACATGGGGATTTATGAATAAAACCATTTGAATAATTAAATTAATTTAATAAATGTCCTGAAAGCATGAGAAATATCAAATTAGAACCACTTCTTACCATCTGTCCTTTTATGTGTTGAGACCATATTAAATACCAGGAGAAAGGTTCATAGTAAATCAACTAGAGTTGGAAACAAATGACTTATATTGAAATAAAAAATATAATTTATGATTTGGCATGGCTGTGATACAAAATAAATATAAAAAAGAAAAGGTGCTTGACTCACATAATTGTATCAATGTTGGGTTATTAAAGAAAAGTTAGCACAGACTTAAAATATTAAACTTATATATTAAAATATAAATATTGGCCATTATGAAATTTTAGCTAGCTTTTGAATTTAATTGAAGATTGGCAGTTATTGAGGTATACTCAGCTTATGATACGGATGATGTTCTGGAAGTGAAGAGGCAGACTGGTCGTAGTTATGTCGGCATGTTGATGAGAATGATGGTCGGCTGCTAGATCATGGAGTGGTGTCTGGCCATCATGTGAAGATGAAGTGAGAGCTTGGTGTCGGCTGACCAGCTGGTTCTGCAGCGAGATCGTGTGCCCTTCATCTCTGGCGCTCGAATGAGATCGAGTGGTGGGGGGAGGCCCTTTTTATAGGCGTTACTCCCACCATGCCAAGGGCGTTTGGCTTCAGCGATCGCCACCTTGATGTTCAAAGGGCATTTTTTGGAAGCACCTCTATTCTTATCTTCCTGGGAAACTTGTATATCTCTATGCCTTATTGCTCCTAGCTGAGATATTTGGACTCTTCTTTTATTTCACACTGCCTTTATAAAAAAATAAATACTGCCAAGCTAAGCACTGCCTATTGCTATTCCTTTTATTACTCTTTTATTTATTTAATTGGTTGACAAAAGATAATATTTGTGATGGACTTATGGAATATAACTTAGCCTTTATTTTGAATAGGAATGCTACTCTTTGCTATGCCAGAAACTGACTCTTTCTAGAGCACCCCCTTTTAGATCATTACAATATATATATATATATATATATATATATATATATATATATATATATTGTAATGATATAAAAGGGGGTGCTCAAGAAAGGGTCAGTTTCTGACATAGCAAAGAGTAGCATTCCTATTCAAAATAAAGGCTAACTTATGTTTCATAAGTCCATCACAAATATTATCATTTGTCAATCAATAAAATAAATAAAAGAGTAATAAAAGAGATAGCATTTGGCAGTGTTTAGTTTGGCAGTATTTATTTTTTCAAAAAGGCAGTGTTAAGTAGATAGAAGAGTCCAAATATCTCGGCTAGGAGCGATAAGGTATACAAGTTCCCACAAAGATAACGATAGAGGTGTTTTCCAAGTATGAACAGGAAAATCCAGGGAAGGACGAAGAAGTCAGACACCCTTGGTGTGGTGGGGGTACGCCTCTATAAGTAGGGCCTTCCCCCACCACTCATTCTCACTCCAGCGCCGACGGAGGGCCAGAGCACTCACTCTCACTTCAACGCCAGCCAAGGGCGAGAGAGCACCCTTTGCACCACCACAGCCTGACACCGAGCTCCAACTGGACATGATGGGGAGACAGTACTCCAAGATGTAGAAGCCGACCATCCATCTCCTCAACACGACCACAAGCAGCCTGCCTCTTCACTTCAAGAACATCATCCGTAAAACAAGCTGAGTATAACTCACTCACTGCCAATCTTTAATTAAATTCTTAAAGCTATCTAAAATTTCATAATGGCCAATAGTTATATTTTAATATATAAGTTAATATTTTAAATATGTTCTAAACATTTCTTAATAACCCAACATTGATACAAATATGTGAGTCACGCAAATTTTCTTTTTTATATTCTTTTTATATCACAGCCATGCAAAATCTAAAATTATATCTTTTCTTCAATATAAGTCAATTATTTCCAACTCTATTTTATTTATAATGAACCTTTCTCCTGGTATTTAATATGGTCTCAACACATAAAAGGACAGATGGTAAGAAGTGATTCTAATCATATATTTCTCATGCTTTTCTTTCAGGAAATTTATTAAATTAATTTAATTATTCAAATGGTTATTCATAAGTCCGTATGTGGTGAGTTTGGTAATAGATTAAATGAACCCTGAGATTTAATGAAAATATAATATAATCTTTTCAAAATCAACTTTTCCTATATTAACTTTCAAATATATTCAATTTTCTTTTTCTTCCCCCACAAAAACACCACAATATATATATATATATATATATATATATATATATATATATATATATATATATATATATATATGCTTGATGTTATTTTTCGTCGCTGGGATAGTATTTTTAGATGGAACGGCATTTCTCTCCAGCGGTGGTACTGCTCCTCACTTCTTCCCGGAATATTTCGATGGATTCATCTCCATCTTCTTCAGCCAGGTACTTGTTTCTTCCTCGGTGGTAGCCAAGGGAATGACATTTTTCTCGATCTGGGCTCCTTATCTCCCCTCTAGCCACAGTATCGGCGGACGAATGGTGTTGAAGCTCCCTGGTGTAGTTGGGATTCTGTCCGTTGGCAGCGCTGATGGTATTGCGTCTTTTTTCTCTCCTGCTTCTATTTTCCTCGCCGTAAGGATTTATATGCTTGATGTTATTTTTCGTCGCTGGGATAGTATTTTTAGATGGAACGGCATTTCTCTCCAGCGGTGGTACTGCTCCTCACTTCTTCCCGGAATATTTCGATGGATTCATCTCCATCTTCTTCAGCCAGGTACTTGTTTCTTCCTCGGTGGTAGCCAAGGGAATGACATTTTTCTCGATCTGGGCTCCTTATCTCCCCTCTAGCCACAGTATCGGCGGACGAATGGTGTTGAAGCTCCCTGGTGTTGTTGGGATTCTGTCCGTTGGCAGCGCTGACACCAGGGAGCTGTTTTAAAACCAGAATTAAAATTTTTATTTTTTATTTTTATGTTTTCAGATTTTAACATTGAGACCATATATTTCAAAAAGTGTGTTTTAAGGTTCAAAACTTGAATTTTTATGAAAACTAAAATTTTTTGAATGATATTAAATTTTTAGCAAATATTTTATTTTTGGCTGTGATGTTTATTAAATTAGTTTTATTTATGTTTTTATATATTTGTTTTGTCAGCTTGACAATTTTGCAACGACCACATAATTGGATCAATGTTGGGAAATGTGATGGCAATTATAAAAGATGCGCTAATGATAGATATAATTCTATATATTTATTTCTGTCTCTTTTTATATTTTATTTATTAATTTTTGGATCGTATTTATAATTTTGTATATATTAAAATTTCTTATTCAACAATATGGAACATAACGAAGGTAATAGACGTTTCACGCAGAGTAGTAGGGAGGAAATAAATTCGGGGTTCGCGAAGATGCAGTTAATGATGAAACAAATGATGGCCCTAATGGTAAGCCAGAAATCAGAATCCGAAAAATATAAAAATGAAATAATAGAAAATCTAAAATCAGAATCAGAAAAATATAAAAATGAAATAATAGAAAATCTAAAATCAGAATCAGAAAAATTAAAAGCAGAAATGCAAAAATCCAAAACCGAAATAATAGAAAATCTAAAATCAGAATCTGAAAAATTAGGGACCATAATGACGCTCCGTGAAATTAAACCAGTTCCTTTAATGATAAATGATCAAAGTAGTCCTAAAATAACTTCCGTGTCCAACGATCTATTTAATTCCGATGAAACTTATATTTTCAATAATTTATTCAAAATAAATAAAATTACAACAAAATTAAACAATAACGTATTCACTTCCGCCGAAAATTATATTTTAAACAAATTATTTAACAAAAATGACACAACAAAATTTAACATAGATTGTTTAACAAACGATGAGAATTTTATTTTAAACCATTTATTTAAAAACAATATTTTAATAAAAGAAACAGCTAAGGTAAACATGCAATTGTATATTAAATGTCCCATTATTAAGATCGAACTGGGATATAAAAATAAAGATAAAAATGGAATCATACGGGGAATGTTCCATTCGATTCTCCTTAAATATTATCATGAACCGACCAAAGATGATGAAATAAAAAATTTAACCAGTAAAGTATAACGATAAAACCTCTCTGTTTTGGAGCTCCTCCGGCGTTGGGTACCGGATTTGAGTGGATAGGGACAAATAAATAATAAATTTATTAATATTTAAATTATATTACCTATCTAAATTCTATGGTTTATTGATAAAAACCAATGTTTATAATTTTTTAGATACCATTTTCAAAATTACGAGAGGCAAAACCCATATTTCATTTCATTTTATTTTATTTTTAAAATCGTGTGCACAACCGTACACTAAAAACGAAAAATGTTTCGAAAAAAGTCATTATATTATCCTTTTTTTTTAGACGTAGATTCAGTAAAATGATAACCGGTTTTATCCGTTAAAAGCAGTAAAATTATTAATTAAATGAAAATTTTGCACCAATATAAAATTCTAATGTCAGTATTAGTATTAATATCAAAGAGAAATTATCAAGAAGATATAAAAAATATTGTTTCATTATCGGTCGTGATAAGATTTTAGACACGCAAGTGTAAAGGTTGGAGAATCTAAAATATGCTTTTATAAAACAAAGAGAACCATAAAAGTCGGGAAATATCCAGTTGCTGTTAAAATCCTATTCCCATCTAGGGAATGCAGATAATAGGATTATTAAACCCATATCTCAAATCCTCTAGGTGCCAGTCCCTGGGAAGATCCCTTATCTACCTCGAAAGCAGGAAGCTTTGATAATCCCTAATGTCAACAATGCAGGCTCATGCTAGTTCAAATTTTCAACACGCGCACCGCGCTAGTGTTCTACATTGCCAAGAAGTTCCAATAATTGCCACAGCCCCGAGCAGCGCTCACATCACTCCCCATTCAATGTAACTAGAACCCGCCAACTATAGGATGTTTTTAAATGAGAAATATATTTTTGAAGCCAATAAGGCTATAATGAATTAATGAAGAGAATAATTAATGGTTAAACTACGTTTTAAATAAAGAATAAAATAAATAAAACTTAATAATTTTTAAATAAATAGAAAGACAGACTTTGACATGGACATTTAATAAATATTTAAAGGGAAAAAACCTTTTCAAAAGTTAATAATAAATAATGAAGAAGTAGGAGTAGAGAATAATAATAATTGAAGTAAAGGGTAGGAGAAATAAATAAATCTAATTGAATTTATTTATGAAATATGTTATTTGATATCTTTGAATAATTATTTTATATTGAGGGCTCACGGACCCATGAAGAGGCCGGAGTACCTATTATTTGTTTTGTATTAAAGGCTCACGGACCCATGAAGAGGCCGGAGTACCTTATCTACAAATTGGGAAATATTATATTATACTATGTTATAATAAAGGGGGGAAACTTATTAATAATAATTTTTGAATAATGTTATTCAAGTGGAAGGAGTTTAATTAATATTGAAGTGGAAGGAGTTTAATAAATATTGAAGTGGAAGGAGAAGTTTTTAAATGAAATGTAGTAAGAAGGAGTGACTGACAAACAAGTTGACACCGACAAGGACTGATAGACTATTGACAAATTATTTTATTACATTAAAATTTCAAATTTTTTTAAAATGGGCTAGTGAGGGAACAAACTTTCTTGAACAATCATTAGAGTCATGTCAAATGCATTGGGTAAAATAATTAAATACGAATAAAAACCACAATGAACTTAAAAAGAAAACTTGTACATAAAATATAATTAAAGAAAAAATAAATAATAATAAAACTTAAGATTGAATGAGCCAGGAGGCTCAGCTTTGAGCTATACTTATATTTTTTTTTGTTTTGTCGTAGTAGATATTTTTTGATTATATTATGTTGTTAAATTGAAATTAAAATTATTAATTATTGAATTAAGGGTAATATTAAAAATTAAAAAAAAAAAAAATAAATAAATAAATAAAATAAATAGAAATATATGTAAATAGATAAAAATATTTTTTTTAAAAATTTTATGATATAAGTGACTTAGTAATGGAATAAGAAGTATACAGCCATACAACATGTGTTGTAAATGTAAATGTTATTATTGTATGTAATTTTTTTTGTTATAAGATATAATTCTGTAAACCTGTTAGTATATTTATAATTTAATTTAGAACATTTAAATTAAAAAAAAAAAAAATTTTTAAACTTTTTAAAAATGAAACCTGTTAATAGTATCCAGTATTTGAATAGTAATGCTACCCTGAGCCGGAAAACAAAATCTTTAGACCAAATAAAATTAAAAAAAAAAAAAAAAAAAAAAAAAAAAAAAAAAAAAAAAAATTTTAAAACATGCTAAGCAGTTTTTAATTTTTTTTACACCGGAGCCCACCCGAAATGTAATGATATAAAAGGGGGTGCTCAAGAAAGGGTCAGTTTCTGACATAGCAAAGAGTAGCATTCCTATTCAAAATAAAGGCTAACTTATGTTTCATAAGTCCATCACAAATATTATCATTTGTCAATCAATAAAATAAATAAAAGAGTAATAAAAGAGATAGCATTTGGCAGTGTTTAGTTTGGCAGTATTTATTTTTTCAAAAAGGCAGTGTTAAGTAGATAGAAGAGTCCAAATATCTCGGCTAGGAGCGATAAGGTATACAAGTTCCCACAAAGATAACGATAGAGGTGTTTTCCAAGTATGAACAGGAAAATCCAGGGAAGGACGAAGAAGTCAGACACCCTTGGTGTGGTGGGGGTACGCCTCTATAAGTAGGGCCTTCCCCCACCACTCATTCTCACTCCAGCGCCGACGGAGGGCCAGAGCACTCACTCTCACTTCAACGCCAGCCAAGGGCGAGAGAGCACCCTTTGCACCACCACAGCCTGACACCGAGCTCCAACTGGACATGATGGGGAGACAGTACTCCAAGATGTAGAAGCCGACCATCCATCTCCTCAACACGACCACAAGCAGCCTGCCTCTTCACTTCAAGAACATCATCCGTAAAACAAGCTGAGTATAACTCACTCACTGCCAATCTTTAATTAAATTCTTAAAGCTATCTAAAATTTCATAATGGCCAATAGTTATATTTTAATATATAAGTTAATATTTTAAATATGTTCTAAACATTTCTTAATAACCCAACATTGATACAAATATGTGAGTCACGCAAATTTTCTTTTTTATATTCTTTTTATATCACAGCCATGCAAAATCTAAAATTATATCTTTTCTTCAATATAAGTCAATTATTTCCAACTCTATTTTATTTATAATGAACCTTTCTCCTGGTATTTAATATGGTCTCAACACATAAAAGGACAGATGGTAAGAAGTGATTCTAATCATATATTTCTCATGCTTTTCTTTCAGGAAATTTATTAAATTAATTTAATTATTCAAATGGTTATTCATAAGTCCGTATGTGGTGAGTTTGGTAATAGATTAAATGAACCCTGAGATTTAATGAAAATATAATATAATCTTTTCAAAATCAACTTTTCCTATATTAACTTTCAAATATATTCAATTTTCTTTTTCTTCCCCCACAAAAACACCACAATATATATATATATATATATATATATATATATATATATATATATATGCTTGATGTTATTTTTCGTCGCTGGGATAGTATTTTTAGATGGAACGGCATTTCTCTCCAGCGGTGGTACTGCTCCTCACTTCTTCCCGGAATATTTCGATGGATTCATCTCCATCTTCTTCAGCCAGGTACTTGTTTCTTCCTCGGTGGTAGCCAAGGGAATGACATTTTTCTCGATCTGGGCTCCTTATCTCCCCTCTAGCCACAGTATCGGCGGACGAATGGTGTTGAAGCTCCCTGGTGTTGTTGGGATTCTGTCCGTTGGCAGCGCTGACACCAGGGAGCTTCAACACCATTCGTCCGCCGATACTGTGGCTAGAGGGGAGATAAGGAGCCCAGATCGAGAAAAATGTCATTCCCTTGGCTACCACCGAGGAAGAAACAAGTACCTGGCTGAAGAAGATGGAGATGAATCCATCGAAATATTCCGGGAAGAAGTGAGGAGCAGTACCACCGCTGGAGAGAAATGCCGTTCCATCTAAAAATACTATCCCAGCGACGAAAAATAACATCAAGCATATAAATCCTTACGGCGAGGAAAATAGAAGCAGGAGAGAAAAAAGACGCAATACCATCAGCGCTGCCAACGGACAGAATCCCAACTACACCAGGGAGCTTCAACACCATTCGTCCGCCGATACTGTGGCTAGAGGGGAGATAAGGAGCCCAGATCGAGAAAAATGTCATTCCCTTGGCTACCACCGAGGAAGAAACAAGTACCTGGCTGAAGAAGATGGAGATGAATCCATCGAAATATTCCGGGAAGAAGTGAGGAGCAGTACCACCGCTGGAGAGAAATGCCGTTCCATCTAAAAATATATATATATATATATATATATATATATATATATATATATATATATATGTGTGTGTGTGTGTATATATATATTGTTATAAAATAAAAATTTAATTTATTATTAATTTAATTTTTAATTTTTTGTATTTTAGTATAATGAGATTGAAATTGAATTTTATTATTAAAACGGGTCGTGTTGGGTTCTTATACAAATTTAGAGTTATATTTTTTAAAAAACAATACGTGGTTAGTGATATACATCTTACTACCACAGAATAATATAAAATTTATATTATGAACATAAATTACCTTATATCCACAGGGGTAGCTCAAGGTCCAATTCTCAATATTCCCAAGGTTCTCAATATTCTCTTGATCAATCTGAATTCAAAAATTTCTTTTTCTACAAACACTTTAGGATACTCATAAAAACGTGTTAGGGTCCTTTTTTCTTCTTCTCAGAAAAACAACTGACGATCTGCCCGGCCTTCTTGATTTCAGATTGAGGACATTTTTGTTCAGTCAGAATTTTATATTACTAAGAAGTAGTAAGATATTTCTTGGTTCATTATTTAAATTTAACCTATTTATTTTGAAAATATCACTGCAATATATATATACATATACACAAACACACACACATACACTGTAGGCTCTCCCTTATCTGGCGATCTCTTATCTGTCACTCTCCCTAATCTGGTGGTCTCCAAGAGAAATTAGTGACAGATCTCGGAACAGGCTGGACGGTTCCTAGAAACCCTTCCCTTCCTAGCTAGCCAAACATTTGTTTCGTGGCATTTCATTGAATGGAAGTCAAAGAAAGTATATGTGTTTTGTTTTAGAGGCAAAAACTTGTGTTTCTACTAAGAAAATAAATGTTTCTACTAAATTTTACATAAATATGCAACATTAAAAGCATAAACATATTATTATATTCTCAAATAATAAGGATCTTCAAATACATAAGTGACCACTTCTAACTGAATTTTCTAATCTGGCGTTTTCCTGAAGATGCCAGATTAGGGAGAGTCTAATGTATATATATATACACACACAGGGTACATCACAACTTACTGACAAAACTCCAGACTGTGAAACTAGACCAAAAATGTGCTGTTCTAAAGGTTCTTTAGAAAAAACTGTCTTTTTTGTAGTACAACTCCAATTTTCTCTTCTTGTACACATTTTTCTTTTAACGTTCTATTACATTTCTAAAATCAGCATTAAGTTTTCATTAAGGCTAATGTACATTCAATGTTCACTAGTATCTCATTTAAACCGTAATAGGAATTCAAGAAGTAGAAATTAATTGAATTAATTAAAGTCCTTTGCTTCTCTACGCAGGTCGCTAGGCTGGAGGGTCAGGTTACTCGCTATAAGACTGCTGCCGAAGCAGCGGAGAAGGTTGAAGATGAACTTAAACTCGAACGGAGAAAGTTGCAGCGAGAGGTAAGAATATTTATTAACTCTTAATACATTAATATAAATTATTTAATGGTTCTATATAACGGATTAGTTTATTAAAATTTGCTCTGGCTGTCCAAACATCATCCCCCCTTATTGTTAACTCCATTAACAAGACTTTGAGTTATGCTTGGAATTTGTTATCTTTTTTTTTTTTTTTTACGGTGCACCGACATCTGGCCCGTTAGCGCTGACATCCATGGTGCAGCGAGGAATTTTCTCAATGAGCTGTGAGATGAGAAAATTCCTGTCACCGATGGGATTCGAACCCAACATCTCCCGCATGAGAATTTAACACGTTAGCCACTAGACCACGGGTAGACCCGTAATAAGTTATTTTGTTGAGATTAAGTAGGCCAAATTTTTAATGGCTCATATGATCAGTGGTTCTATGTAGTGTCTTAAGGAGTAATACTGTCTTGTGTGATCGTTTTCTCCCATTTATGGATAACAAATAAATCAACATTTTTCAATTCTTTATGTCATAAGTTTTATACGGGATGTTGAAGTAACCAAAAATAAAAAAAAATAAATTGAAAAATTAGAGAACAGAAGTTTAATGGTCTGGACATGACTGGTGGAGAAAAAATGAGAACTTAAAAAAGTCATAAAAACTCATACTAATCAATAGATGATCATGAGGCCATTCTGTAATTTCCTTCTGGGAATGTTTAATAGATTGAAGGAAGAAAGGGAAAATTTTCACTCAAATAAATCAATTTTGGAAAGTCCGAGGGCTGTATTGGCTGGAGGCCTGAAGTAAAAGAAGAAAAAACTTCAAACTTGGACAAGAAAAATCTATTTATTATGCTTGTAATCAAGTATAATATTATAATAGAAGGGGTCGGGGCAATATAGTGCCAAGCAACATTTTTAACAAAACTTAACTGTAGCTGCTTTATGTTGGATATCATGTGAGACTACCAGTAGAAATGGTTAGGGGCAAGAAGATTAAGTAGCACACAGAGCTTGTAGTCATATTTCAGTAGCATTTGCATCATAGACTGACAGTCCCACATAGTATATGTACAATATATAATAGCTACAGTTAAGTACCCCAATTGTTGATACACCATAAAACAAGAAAAAAAGAAAAATATCGTATAAATCCTGTACGTAATTGAAAAAACTTACCATTTACTAAATTAATCTCTTGTTTCAGTTAAGGGAATGTCAGGCTCGGATTGAGGAGCTGGAGACATCGAATACTCATCTCCAGCGACGACTCGATAAACTCAAAACTGCCAAGTCTGCTCTTCTCAAAGACTTGTAGCGAAGGTAAGTATTATTTTCATAATGGAGCGGTATGGATTTTAGCGCGGTTACTCCCTATCTCCATAGGGAGAACCCGCTTATGAGGTTGACCTCATGACGCAATCCGAAAGTGCCGACTAGAAACTTTCACGTTTCAGACCCTATAGATCACGAAAATATAGGTGGCCCAAATTTGTATATATATATATATATATATATATATATATATATATATATATGTGTGTGTGTGTGTGTGTGTGTGTGTGTGTGTGTGTGTGTGTGTATTTATATATATGCTTGTCTGTTTGCGTTCTAGCAAGCTCAAAAATGGTTTGATTTTAACAAAATTTCTCTTTGTTTATCTCACTTTTTAATTGTTTTTTTTTTCTTGTTTTAAATTGCATTTATCAGTAAAATTAGTATAGTAGTAAAATAAGCTAAGAAACGGTGAAAGGTATTGGTAATAATAAGTTTGGAGTGGCTGTGGTAATCAAGATGGCTGTGGCTAATCATGATGACGTAGTTAGTTTTGAATTCTGCTGTCTATATAACCTTCCTCATAGCCTCCAACTGAAGTTATCGTTATTTTTTATTTTATAGAAAGATTTAACCCAAGACAGAGTGGAATTTTATTCGCCATGAAGCACATATTTACAGTTGATTATAACAGTAAGACGAATTTGCTAGTAAAACAAGATACTTAAAATGACAACGAATTTCTAGTTGTTTAGAATAGAGCCTTCTCAGCAGTTGTCGAAGAGTAAGTACGTTTTCAGTACATAATTGTATTGACTTATACAGATTAAGAATTATCCGCTTCTGTGTAAGTTGGCTACTGTCAGTTACCTGTGATTTGTGATGCTAATCTATTCCATTTCTTCGAGATGTACGTAACCGTGCTAAGATGACGCAGTTCCTGCAAGTCAGACTTTTTTCCATTCAGGCAATATAGTGGGTAAAGTAAATTTTATTATGTACAAGTAGAAATAATAAAGATTTTAGACATTTACAACAAATCTCTACAAGTTCTGATGCAATCTGCTTGCAATGTGACATCAGAAAACAATATACATTTCACTAAAATAATGATATAAAAAATTTAAAAAAAAATAACAAAAATGAATGCTCATTTTAATGGAACGTACTGGACATAACTTCCTTACTAACGGAAATACAGAGTCCAGTAGTCCTCACCATCCAAATCATCTACATTTTATCAGCTAATTTATTTTTATTAGATTTTTTTAGTCTCATTTCAAATAGAATGGATGCATGATTTACTCATTGAAAATATGGGCATCTTATAAAAATATAATTATACCATATTGGGGGTCTCCCGTGTTCTAGTGGCTAGGGCCCTGGATTCATAAGCGGGAGATGGTGGGTTCGATTCCCACCTCCGGCAGGAATTTTCTCATCTCAGGGCTCGCTGGGAAAATTCCTCGCTGCACCCTGGATGTCGGCGCTAATGACCTAGATGTAGATGCGCCGTAAACAAAAAAAAAAAAACAAAAAAAACCATATTTGATAGATCTTGAAGTAAGCATCTAGAGAACCTCTGCCAAATCAGGAAAGTATTCTCAAAGATTCTCATGAAACCTTTGGGCAGTCAGATGATTGGAAAATTTCATTGAAACAATTCAATTGAAACACTTTAAACAGTTTAGAGTATAAATATGAAATATATCAATGCTAATTTACATTGAGATAGTAGGGGTGGAGGGAGGGTAATCGAAATATGACAAATTCTAATGGTTTTTCTTTCTTTGTTCTCAGTTTCCTCTTAATAAAGTGAATTAAATAAGTTTAAAGTGTATTTTGACACCCTATTCAGTAGAGAATTTGGTAAGATTTCTAAGTCACCTTCCACTACCACGATTTTCCATTCGTTTTTGAGATATCTTAGAAAATATACCAGGATACGAAAACTTTTCATGTCTATTTATAATTTTTATTTTCTAATACTTCCTTAACTCACAAACAAACGAGACCAAAATTTAAATATCTTAGATTAGATGAATGTCAAATGTGTGGTACAATTTTCAACTGAATCAATCGTTTTTGAATAAACAAACTGAAAATTAGTTTGGAAAAATAGTTGTATCAGTTTTTCCCAAAAACTGTTACAGATATCACTTTAAAAACAGTTGCATTTATTTTCATACTTATAACCTATATAACAAGTATGCACAATTTTAAACTCGAAAACGTAAGCGTTAAGATTTTTCCCGCACAAATGTTGCTCCACAAACCATATTTCAGTCGACAGATTCAGCTGGTTAACAAACTTGACCTTTAAAATTAGACAAAAGATTTTTGTACCTAATTTATGATAATCGGACTATTTTTGAGCCGTTAGGGACCGAACAGACAAATATATATATATATATATATATATATATATATATATATATATATATATATTAATTTAAGTTCATTGTTTCTTTACAATCATAATCAAAATTCAAATTTTTGCGCGTCACTTGTCATAGTAAGATGGCCGACTTTAGACCTACACATTTTTAGCATTGTAAGATAGATAACACTCCCTCCACTATCTAAGAACTCATTGCTAATTCCTATATTCATTACAGGCTGGATAGGTAGCAGTCGTGGAAGCTACCTAGACCTAGCGAAGCAGAGCGGGAGGAAGAAACGACTCAGCAACGAGAAGAACGATAATTATACATATATAAATATATAATATAAATAATAATTAACAAACCACTGTACAGTATGATTTTAATATTTATAAATTATATATAATAAATAAAATGAGAAAACTCCTCATCGCATGTAATATATAGAGCACTAAAATATATATTGTAAAATATAATCACTGGGTATGAAACATTTTTAAAAATGTTCTAGTTTTAACTATTTATGTATAAATATATATATATATATTTTCTGTTATATTTTATATTGTGTCGTGTACTAGCGGATATCGGAATCTGTCGAGGAGCAAGGCTACCTCGAGTGTTACCAGTCTCTGTTAAATGGTTCAACGATAACTTTCGCCCCTGGATTGCAGATCGGCCTCACTCTTGGTCTTCTCTCGCCACATTAACAACCAAATCCATTATTTTCCAATAATTAATAATATATTGTTAAGGCTTAATAATTTTTAATTTAAAAATATTCCTCATATAAAAATGTTTTTATAAATTAATAATAAAGAAAGCTTTATTAATTATTTATTTCTGTGTTTAAATAATTGCAATTTATGTAAATATATAATCAAAATGACAGGAAACTACCAGAATTTTCTATGTAGTCATCAGAGGCTTCGGATGCTGTTGTTGTAAGTGTTTTTTAAGAATTCCGCAATGAGAAGCTTAAACTTAGCATCTGGTTTTAATAAAGGCAGGTTTAACCCTTACGCTGCTATGGACTGATCTATCAGTCCGGTGGTTGCAGTGCCCCGAGTGCTACGGACTGATATATCAGTTCGGCTTCTTTTGAGCTTGGCTGCTACGAGCTATTATATCAGTCCTTCTACTATCACTATCTGTAGGCTGTTTATAGAAGCTGGAATGTCCTTCAAAGCTGATAGGGGGCATAGGACTTCACTTTTGTCACTTTAGCTTCCAACTACTCAGCCTGCTTGTACGAATATACCTGCTATCTCTCTTTTTTTTACTGGCGAAAACCGACATTTCTCTTTACCTGGAATTTACCCTGCATATTTCTCCAGTATATTTTGTGCTTTTTAACTGAAAATTTGTATGAGTAAATATTTCTAAGAAAAAATATTCTGAACAAGAATTGTTAGAATTTTTGACGGGTGTGAGTAAAAGTGAAGCAGAGTTTTCTTCGGATGACGATGAGGGTTCTGATGATGTATCCCAAAATGTTTCTATTGGAGAAACACCTGGATCAAGTGGAATGCAAAGTACAAGAGAATTATCTTCCGATGAAACATCGTTTGACAAAAGTATTTAGCACACCGGGCTCTCCAGGCACTAGGCTATCCCGTACCACCTAGCCCTACTAGTAATAGGGCAGCCTATAGGTTTAACAAGAGTGGAGTCCTTTGAAATATTTAATCAAATAAAGTTTCTAAAAATTGTTCCGCACAAATGCTGAGAGGACAGTGTAGAATAAAACAGCGATTTGTATAGAGAATTATACAGAAGAAAAATGTGATTTCTGAAGATAGAGGTTCGCATCACACATGGCTTGGAAAATTTGTACCTGTAAAGGTATATCTCATCTTGACGTCGGTGATTTGTTTCAGGGGAGACATCTTTGAAAAAAACAATTTAAGTCAAATTTAGCTATTACTCGGCTGAATCATCAATAATCACTCCCAGTTCTAAATTTTATTTATTAATGCATTTTTAATTATATATGGTAAGAAACTATTTTAACCCTTAGCAGCCCTATCCTGAGCTAGGGCCGCCATAAAAAAGTTGTAAATGTAGTATTGTCGATTTATCCATTGCCTGTCCTACTGATCTTCTACCAAGCTGGGACCGGCAAGTACAGTTAACGCTGGAGGTCCTATGCCGGTCCCTGATCGGCATCGAATTCCTCCTTCTCTAGTACTTTGCCTTCAGCTTCTAGATAATAAAACGTTACTTTAATTTATAACTATTTATTCTACAAGCTCTTCCTAATCCTTTGAGAAATGGAAATAAGGATGTTATAAAAGCCAATGGAAAAAACATGAACATTATTTATTACAAATTGTACAAAGTGACTTAATAAATAAAATTCACAACCACATAAATTAACATTCATTCTATAAATATAACAGAATGTACAAACGCTCGTAGAAAAAGCGACTCATCGGGTAACTGCAGTCTTCAGCCAAAGTTTTCAAAATGATGAATGAAGTATGGTAGTTTCCGCCCTTTATTCACCTGCATCACAATATTTTATTATAATAAGAAACATTTCAATTAAAAGAATTTTGTTTTTAAATAGGGTGTAACACAAGCAGATGTCAATAGTCAAGGGGGAGAAACTAGACAAAAAAATGTAGTTAAATGCTGCCAACCGTATGTTTCTATCGGTCTTTCTTCCAGACCATTCTAAAGGTTCTTTAGAAAAAACATGTTTTTTTTTTAGAAAAACCCCAAATTTATCATTCTTTTTCAACATAACATCGCTTTTTTGAAATTAGCATTAAAATTTCTTTAAGTTTAATGCACATTCAATGCTCACAAGTGTCTCCTTCAACCCGCCAAAGAGTTGATAGTAATAAAAAAGTCTGGTTGGCGACATACTGCTGAATCTCACCAAAGTTGTAAAGTTTAATTGCATTTCCAATGGTATATTCAGAACTAACTTGTCTCTCAATTTGATAATGTTATTGGAAATGTAGGGGGAAAAACAACTGATACATCAGAAATAAATGGACATTTTTCTTGATGAAGTTGATATTTGAGGATTGCAGTAAGTATTACATTAAAATTAAATTGAAAAAGAAATATTTACTTTGAAAATTATAAAAAAAGGACTTATGATCTAAACTGAGAAGGAAAAAGCTTTAATTTGAAAATGATAAAAGTTGGTGGGATTGGCTTAATTCTTATAGTACTCACTAACTTCTGATCATATCCCACTAGTATTTCTAAACTGACACAACTCAAAAATCGGTTTTATTCACACCGTCATAGTTATGACTGAGTAAGACATGGTAAATATATCTTCATCAACCATCAAAACTATGTACCTCCAGATGCAGCTTCAGAGCTTGTACACCAGAGGGCACTTGTGTCAATCTTCCTGTCTTAATACTCTTTACATAGGCAAGAGTGACACACTTTCAGTTGTTGTATCACTTTAGAAATACTAGTGTGATATGATAATGTGTCTTATGGCATTCCTTGAAGCAATGCTACTTGAAGAAGAGCTACCAGGCCATTAGCGCCGTCATCTATCATAAAGTAGAGAATTTTCTCAATGGGCCCTGAAATGAGAAATATCCCTGCTGCAGGTGGGACTCGAACCCCCCTCTCCCGCATGAGAATTCAAGGTGTTAGCTACTAGACCCTGGTATACCCATTAATTAAAGACTGGTTGTCCTAGGGATGTTTTGGGACCCCGAATCCTACCCACGATGACACTAGAAGAAAATCTCCACTGTGCGCTCAAGTTTTGAACTCACGTTCTCCAGTTCATTAGTCGAGTGCTCTACCAGTGAGCTAACCTAGCCCTTTCTGAGAGTATAGGATAAACAATTGTTGATAGAAAAACTTTTAAAAAATCAGAGATCAAGTCATTTGTGAAACATCAAAATAGTGATATGTTCATATTGACGAATAATCATACACACCATCAAGATTTTTAAAATATTTAGAAAAACAATTTTTGAAGAAACCTCAAGATATTGAGAAGGCTTAGAAAAATAAAGGTTACTAAAATATTTATTTAAATAGCCATAAATGAAAATTATAGGCAATGTCATAAGCTGAATATAAAATACTGATAATATTCAGGTAAATGGTGATTAAAAGATAATTTGAGGTAACGATTTAGAGAAATAATTCTCAAAAGAAAAATAATGGTATTAATTTAGATAAAAGATTTGCCCAGGAATTGTAAGCCTGATTGGAAGCAGTATTGGTCTTTTTTTCCATAAACAATTGTTTCATTTTATTGGCGTTGGAAGAGAAGAATATAAAAATAAGAGACTTGTTTGGATGAATTTGGAAAAAGATGGATGAAAAAATCTTGAATTAATTTATCTACTATTGATGTAAATACTCTTCATAGTCTTTTTGATAGCGTTTCTCATTAAGTGTTATTTTTAAACAATTTAGTTTAAATTCTATCTCTATAATGAGAACATTTTATTAAAACTGAATTGATAACTTCTGCTGTAATTGCTTTTCCCTTATAAAATGAATACATGAAACATATTTTTATAAGCAGTCAGGGAATAGTTAGGACTCGGCTAGGAAAACATCAATACAATTTCAGTAAAAATCTGTATTAAGCACGTTTCAGCTACTCATAGGTAGCCTTCGTCAGCTAAAAGACAAAACACAAATGCGGAATTTTCTTTTGTCTTTTAGCTGACGAAGGCTACCAAAGAGTAGCTGAAACATCCTTAATACAGAATTTTACAGAAATCGTATTGATGTTTTCTTAGCCGAGTCCTAACTATTCCCTGATTGCTTGTCACCGTGGCGGCTAACTATCTTCTACACCTCATTACATATTTTAATAGATATTAAGTATAGGATCTGTAATAAATACAAACCTCTTCGCATGCTGTCATGATACTCTTGGTGAGTGGCCTTGGCCCACAGCTAAATACACCTATTTTACTCACCTGAAAAAGAAAGCACAGTGTGTTCTTATATAAATTTAGGAATAAATCTTAAGGAATTAGGCAAACTATTTTAATAAAATATTTATTACTTGCAAACATTCGTTTTAACCCATATCTAGCAACAAAATTACTTCTAAGTGGTATAGATTTATTTAGTGCTAAATCAAGGATTTATACAAATTCTTTCATCATCACTAGTTACAGTCTTGAAGTATATGTATTTATTAACTGATTTGTTATTCATTGTTATTGTAATTTATTGCTTATATGCACCACGTCAAAGGTGAATTGTATTTTGTCCGATACTTTTCAAAAGAGGGTGATATAAAACTGGTTTAATCCATTATATTATACTTGTTTTGAAAGCCAAGTACGCTTTAGTTGAGTTAGCTTATGTACGGTAAAAATATGTGTTTCAATCAGGAGATCATAAAATATCTGATTAAGAAAGCGACTTACATAACTGTGTTTTTTCTGTACAAATTTCAAGAACGACGACATGTCAGGCCTTCCAAAATGATTGACAGCCTTCAAGCCCGTAAACATACTTGTTTTTGAAAGCCTTTGAAAATGGTTCTCACATATATACTGAAACAAATATAAGAATTGTCAGTTTTCTACTAAAGATATACAAGTCAAATATTTGATAATTGTTACAAGGAGCTCGGAACATTGAGATTCACATAATTGTAAATGAAAAGATCAAATTTGTATAATAAAACAAACCACCATGTTTGTGAGATTTCTGCTGCCATTAGTGCTGGAGTTTATTTTGTTAAATTTTCTTCTAAATTCCAACAAGTGTCTTGAGATTGCTCAGCTCTTCTTCCTTCTTGCTAGATTTGTGTTGATGTCTCCGGTTTTGTGTTATTTCATTCTGTTGATGGTGGGGGGCTGTTATCACCACCATTGCGGGAAAAAGAAGCCACACGAGCATGGATATTAAACAAATTCTTTGAGAAAATTACAAAAAAAAAAAAAAAAAAAAAACTACTAGATTCAACCGAATTCTTTGACCCTAGTGCTCATGGTGTTGTATCACATAATGTTGCAATGAATTTTTAATGAAGACACCATTTATAACAAATCAATAAAATGTTAGATCAATTAAAGTTATAATAATCTGTAGGAATTAATGTAACTCACTAGCATTGTTGTTCTTAAATCGAACTTGTGGAAGAACTGAGTAATGAATATGTGTATTTCAAGGACATTGGTAACATCCTTCTTCTCCACATCTCTCAGTACCTCGATGAACCATTCAAAGTGTCGATGTGAAGGACAAATCCAGAGAAAATAGACCTACGAACAGAAAAAAACATTCTACTTTAGTTATTTCAATTAAAAGAAACGCGTTTATGCTTGTTAAATAATAAAAAATATTCCAATGGTGTGTCTCAAAGATGGGTTTTTACTGAAAAGTACTCAGAGGGAGGCCTTCGAAGATCAGATAGATGAAATTACAAGGGTACTGGATGATAGCTGGTGGAGAACCATATTGAGATCTAAATTAATTTTTTTTTTTGTCCAGGATGGAAAGATAATTTAATTTAAATTATTTCATTTATTTATTGTTATTGTAGGCTTTAAATACATACATAAATCTAAAAAAAAATGGACCTATTTTGATGAAACATGGCACAAAAATATTTTGTCTAAAGTATCCCTAAGAAACAAAAATAAATACCTTTTTACAAGCAACACCACTGTAGCGGTTAGTCGATGTTCCAAAGACTAGGTCATTGAGAATAGAGGCATATGGCGTGACACCTATTCCACCTCCAACCATAACGGCGACTTCAAACTTATACCAGTCTTGATTACCACCGCCAAAAGGACCTTCCAGCCTTATCTGCAAGCAAGTTGATAACCTATTATTATGTTTTCAAAATGTTTGGTTTATAATGAAAATTTTTAAAGAATAGTGACAATAAAAGAACTGAAAAATGTAGCAATTTGCAAAAGAAAAAACAACATTAATTACTATTTAAAAAAAATTATGATATATGTTTTAACTAATTTTAAATATTTCCTAAAATTAATACCAAAAGATTGTAAAATCTCATTTATAGTTAGAAGGTTTTGATCATCGGAGTTGGGTCATTTTGATTGAAAAAAAAAAACACGACATTTTATAGTTAAAATGAGTTTATTTATGCCAACGTTTCAGCTTGATAAGCAAGCCTTTTTTAGGGCTGTAAAACAGATATGACAATGGTAATGACAAAGTTTTGAGGATATGGAAAACTTTAGAGTAGGTTGAGGAGATGACTTCTTTGTCATGGATGGAGAAATTTTTGAAATCAAATTTATGTCCGTCTATATAGACACGCTATCACAGCCAGACATAAATTTTCTAGTCTAATGTTTTCCATATCAACTCAAAACTTTGAAACACACTAAGAAGAAGTTACCAAAAGTCAGAGATTTTAAGAAAAAAAAAAAAAAAAAAAAAAAAAAAAAAAAAAAAAAAAAAAAAAAAAAAAAAAAAAGCAACCTCTCTACGTAGGATTAACCCACTGCACTAGGTACAGGAATTAATATATTAAAAGAGTAATGATTTACTTTGGGCTGTTCTTGATCTGGATTGAAGTTACAAGGGTCGAAGTAGTTCCTCAGCTTCCAAGTCCATGGTCCCTGCGCCTTGATGTGACAGGAGAGGTAGTTCTCATGAGGTGCCGATGTTAGGGTGAAGGAATGGTATTCATCAGAGAACGATGTACATGCCAGTCGGACCCACTGACCTGTCGCAGCAACAAGTTAGTGAACATTTATTTTGTATATCAATCACATGGTTTTGATTAAATTAATTAAATAACTTTTCAGTGTTATTGTAGCTCTGATGGTATATTTTATGTTCTGACAGACCTACAGCCACTTCAGGTAGCATGCGCGAAGACATTCTGCGGGAATTATTCCCGACGGGTCTGCTATTTGCATTACTTTTTCAATGAAAAACGCACTACGTGAATCTCAATAAAACGGATTATGTCTTGTTTAGAACCAGGGAAGGCTTTGAGAGGCCAGACAAGGGAGACAGTGTTTAATGTTTATCAATAAACACATAATCAATTTATTAGCCAAAGCTAAGGTTGAAAACAATTTAGGCTATAACGTTGCCTGTTCAAATAGATGGTTAGGTGGAGGGAAAAGGGTGTGAAAATTCTCTCAGTCATAGCCTTATCACTATGAAATTTAAAAAGTTTTCAACCTTACCTTTGGCTAAGTATTGATAAATATTAAATGCTATCTCCCTTATCTAACCTCTCAAAGCGTTCCCTAGTCTTATACAAGACATAATCAGTTTTTATAGTGATTCACGTTAAGTGTTTGATCATTAAAAGGCTTTGGAAATGGCGGAACAGAAGTGAGAGTGCTGGGAGAAATTCCGGCCAACGTTCGCGCATGCCCAATTGAAGTGGCCTTATCTGAACCGGCTATACAATAAAAGTTAGGGGGAAAAAAAAAACAAAAACATAAATTTGAAAAACAAATTATACAGGGTGATTCAGGTCTAAGTAGCCAAACTCTAGGAAGTGATTCTGGCCATAATTTAAAACAAAAAATTCATTTGAAATATGGTCCGATTTTGAAAAGAAAAGGAGGTATTTTAAATTTTCAGTTTTTTTCTAACATAGACATAATGTATTTTTTATTGAATAAGAAAGGATTGATCAAATACTGTTCAAGACAATTAAATTCTAATTATGCCATAATAAAATAGACAAAATTTCCAGATTATATTATAACTTTATATTAACAGTTTATGAATTTTTTACTCAATCATTAGAGTCCTAGAAAAGCCTAAATAATTATTTTTTAAAGTAGCCAAGTGAATACTAGCAGTTTTTTTTTCAAGGTACTAATTAATTAATAATAATTAAATATAATATATGTTAAAAATAATTTTACCTGACAAATACTTGAAATTTGGAGGTCTATAGAACTTTATTTTGATTACATCAGATGGGAGGAGTTCTGTTTCGAGGACATCCAGAGCCATATATTTTGTACGGACTGACACAACCTGCAGCAAATGTTTTATTTTATATAGGATATAATTTAAAATTTAAGTGTTTTGCATTTTTAAAAATAAAAAAGAAGAAACCTTATCAATAATAAGAATAATTAAAGAATATTAAATTCTTGGTCTGATATATATAAACTGAGAAAATATCAGCTCAGCTCAAGCATATATATATGAGGCATTGTTGATATGGAGAGTGAACTCAGCAAAAGATAGTTTTGAAGAAAATGTGTTCGAATATTTTTCCCATAAGGGCGAAGTCCCCCTTATGGAGGGGTTATGTCTTGAGTATATTCAAAACATTTTTTTTGTTATGGGATGTCACATTGTTTGTTTATTCATTTATATTAATAAGCAAATTATATAATAAGTGAATAGGGATTAGTGAGAACTTCACTTCCAACAAAAAGCGTATTTTATTTATATCATCATCCAGCGGACCGGTAGAGGAGTGATGAGTTCGCCTTTCGTATCCTCCTTCCTATGGCAGTTTCCAGCCAGCTTGTTTTCATTCTCTGTAAATTTTGAGAGGGAACAAAGGGCGAACTCAACATGAAAAATATACCTGTAGATTCTCTGAAGTGTATAGATTCGATGGCAGGGGGAAAAAAACGATGTTGAGTTTGCCCTTCGTATCCGCAGCGCCTCATACAACCTAGGAGTAGATAGGGAGGGAGGAGTTCTAATTTGTAATGGCTGAACGAGCTCGAACAATTACCTTGTCCAATGTGTAGATAATACCTGGGCCAATGAAGAATACCCAGAAATTCGGAGGACCAGTCAAGCGAGCCAATCCATGAATCAAACATAGAATATACAGAACTACGTAAAGACTGTGTGTCGACCAGAAGAAATTGTAAGCCTTCTTTCGAATTGTAGGGTGTGCAAAAACAAATATTATCGTCATTATCACAAATAGCAGGACTCCAGTCACTCCTGAAAAATAAAAAAATGATTACAAGTTGGAAGATAGCAACTCCTAGTTTCCCAGCGCAGGGGCCTAGTTTCGTTTAGCTCACCTGTTATAGTCTGGAAGAGCCAAAATGTGATGCCAGGCCTGTAGTCCGAAGGAAAATGGACTTCGGAGGTTAAGCAGTGGATGTGCTCCAACGGCTGGGTGCTTACGTGATAGAAGTTCACAATATGTCCAATAGTATGAAGCAGCGAGAAGAAGAGAGCAGTACAAGCAGCAATTTTATGAAAGACAATATGCGAATCTGTAAGAAGAAAATATAAGGAGATTAAATTAAATAAAAGAAAAAATATTTTATGTTGGGATGTTTTTTCAAGAAGACTAAATGATGATTACTCCAATTACAAATTTGTTATGGGAAAATTCCATGCATTCTTGCTAGAAAAGCAAAAAATAAACAAATCAAATATTAAAAGGCAGGCATTTACAAAATGCTGAGTCAAGATTATAAACTTGCCTAGACCAATTAGTAATATTTAGCCTGTTCACATAAACCCAGGAGTTCAATTTCACATGAGTGAAGCTCTGGGCGGGAATTTCTCCTGCACTCTCTCTTCTGTTCCGCCATTTGCAAAGCCTTTTAATGATCAAGCACTTTACATGAATCACTATAAAAACTGATTATGATGATTAAGACTAACGAACGCTTTAAGAGGTTAGATAAGGTAGCTAATGTTTAATATTTATCAATACTAAGCCAAAGCTATGGCTGAAAACATTTTAAATTTCAAAGTTATAACTTTATGACTGGGAAAATTTTTACTGCCAATTTTCTACTGGAAATATAGGCCATGCCCTTTTCCCTCCATCTAACCATCTATTTGAACAGGCAACGTTATAGTCTAAATTGTTTTCAGCCTTAGCTTTGGCTAAGTATTGATAAATATCTATTTCCCTTGCCTGACCTCTCATAGCCTTCCCTAGTCCTAAACAAGACATAATCAGTTTTTATTGAGTTTCACATAGCGTGTTGTTTACTGAAATAGTAATGGAAATGGGAGACCCGTCGGGACTAATTCCCACGGAATTATGGACACGCAGGATTTGAACTATTCCATCTAATTGAACAGGCTATAGTAACTGCAATCGATGATGATTTTACTTCAATTTGACATTTTTCAAGAAAAGTAAATTCGTTTTTAACGCATTGACTGCCAAATTCGAGCTTCCTTCTCCTCTTATCTAAGACACAGAGACTCTACCACTCGTCTCCGTACTGCTTAACTTTACTTTATTCCTTATCTGGGATACCAACTCACATGCTTTACTCGGAATGGCTAACTCATTTGACACAAGAAGCCTGAAAATTATTGTTGCAGCCAATGTGTTAAAATATTTTTAAACTGTCATTGAAAGTAAACCTGTTTCGTCCACAGAGAATATAGTGCACCTCAGGAGAGACAATTAATAATAGTAGATGATACAGGACTTACCTAGAGGGATATATTGTTGTACCGGAAACTCCTTGAGCTTAGTAAGAAGGTTTCTTGACATTGTGAGTAAGACAAGTGAGTAACAGAAAGAGAGAGAAGCTGCTGAACCTCGAGTGATGGCTATTCCAACACCCATGATATGCCGAAGGTCTGTATGCTCGGTCATGAACGAATAATCTGAAAGTTAAAACTATTAAGAAAATATTCATTTTAATCATAAATATATTAACCAGTAGGAATGATTTGTTGGACAATATCTGTGGACTTAATTGTAACTTACATATCAGGACCTTGAAAGAGAAAGGGCAAATCTGGAAAATCTACTTTTTTTTTTAATATTTTATTTTGTAAGTCAGAAAGATGTAAGTGAAATCGATTTGACTTGTTTGTCTGGTTCACCTTTAGTACTCTCACTGTTTCAATTTATAGTGAATAGGACCATCATCTATGAAAAATTCAATGTCTAATTTCAAAAGCAAATCTTGAGTCCGAAACTCCCCTCCTAGTATTTTGTTACCCATAAATCACTTGTATAAAGTAAAATTAAAACTACATTTTATAACTAAAATGTGTAATATTTATTTTCCAACATTGTGGCAACCCATCTTCAGGGCTATGGAGAAAGAGAACAGCTCTGTAACGTGAAGACTACATTTCCTCCTTAAAGGTTTAAAGGTGTGCTCATTTGTAAAACTTACTTACAATCTGCTACTTTTCAACATATTTACAATTTACTATCATACATTTTACATAGATATCTAAAAGGTCTGTCTAAATCTGCCAGAAATGACAAAAAGGATTTACTAAGTTCTCTATTTATTCTGAATAGCCTAACCCCTGATGTGTATAAAGTGTCGGTCAACACTTTATACACACTAGGGCATATTTGCATAAAAATGATATTAACTGAGAAAAAGTGGGTGAGGTTAGCTCAGTGGCAGAGCACTGGACTAATAAGCTGGAGGCATGAGTTCAAATCCCGTGCAAGCACTAAAGATTTTTTCTTCTAGTGTCTTCGTTCATGGGTTAAATTCGGCCTCCCTGACAGTCCCTAGGCCAATCCAGCCTTTAATTAATTTAACAATGGGTACCTTGGTTGGTGCTAATGACTCCAGCAGTCGAAGCAGACAAGGGGGAAATCAGGCGGCCGGAGCATAGTGCTGACCACACTATCTCCCTAGTGTGCCATATGGTCATGAATCAGATGCCTCTATAGTATCAGCCCCTCAGGGCCCTCATGGCCAGTTACGGGACTGATTTTTTTTTTAACTGAGAAAAAAAAGTTTTGAAAGCTTACGAATAAATCGCTCAATGAAGAGGCCAATTGTGATGATGTAGAATAGAAACAAGTAAAATATATTCTGCCTGTTTTCCTCAAGGAACGTGACAATGGCATCAGACTTTAGCGCCAACCAGCCCTTCTCATCGTCGACGATTGGCTCAATGTGGAAGCTGGTCATCCTGGAACAGAATGAGAACAATGTACAAAATGAATCATCTTTTGAGAGGAGATCGTTGATGCGAAGGTGGAAATTGTCAGGGTCGGTCGTGGTATCTTAACTAACACTAACAACTAAAACTACATTTTTTATAGGAAAATGAGTTTATTGATAGCCGATGTTTTGGCTTGAAATTCAAGGTTGAGAAGAAGTCAGAGAACTAGGCCTCACGGATGTGTAATCATTTCAAGGTTGAGAAGAAGACAGAGAACTAGGCCTCACGGATGTGTAATCATTTCAAGGTTGAGAAGAAGACAGAGAACTAGGCCTCACGGATGTGTAATCATTTCAAGGTTGAGAAGAAGACAGAGAACTAGGCCTCACGGATGTGTAATCATTTCACCGTGTAATGAATTTTAAGCCAAAACATCGGCTAACAATAAAACTCATTTTCTATAAATAAAAAATGTAGTTTTATTAATATACCACAACCAAACCCTGACAATTTCTAACTTCTCAACTCTATGCTATTTTATGTGGCTAAGTAAAATTCAACAGAACACTGAATTCTCAGTTCCTTGTATATATATATATGTGTCAAGATAATGTATGAAGGATCTGTTTTTGTGTACCATCATTAAATATATGGTTCTAAACAAGTGCTAAAGTGCAACTTTACATTAATGAAAACTTTTGAAAATAAAGAAAAAGAAGAAAACCTTAAACGGCTAATTTTACCTAGCAACATTGGTAGAAGTATCAAGAAAATTTTGCTTTGCCCCTTTACAATCGAGACCAATTGCTACAAAATCACCCTTGTATTCTTTCATCATGTGCTTGAAGTCATTGTATGTGAGGAAGTCTTTTTCTTGTAAACCAGCGTTCTGAAAAAAAAAATGTATCTTAATAGATATTCATTTAAATCCTTTAAAACATTTCATCGCTAAAACATTGTTTATACCTGAAACATGCCATCAATGAGATCTGTAACATGCTGATCGGAGAGAGATGTTGTTCTAGCAATGTCGACGAGTGAACGCAGCATTTCCGACAACTCTCCTTTGTCTATGACTCCGTTCCTATCGTTGTCACACATATCAAATATTATCCTTAGTTTGTCTTCAGTCTTTCCCCGAGAGAAAAGAACTACTGTATCCAAAAATTCCTGAAAGTTTAACACAATTTACTACAAATGGAATATTTTTTACTTATTCTTTCCGAATTTCAGAATATTTTCATAACAAAATTTGATTTAAAAACAAATCTGAGAGTCGAAACTGAGCGCCAGATACATATTTTTTGTTTAAAAAAATTGTGTCATTGCCAAAGTTTACATGTCTCTCTATAGTTAGTTTGTCATTTGGCTTACAATTTTTAATTGTAAAATTTTGAAATAAGATATAAATAAAAATAAACCTTATAAAAAAACAAGTGAGGTAATATTTAGAGCCTAAAGATTACCTGAAATGATATTCTTCCATCCCCATCTTTGTCAACGATATTGAACATCATCCTCACAAACACATCATCTGATTTCATACCAAGTGCAGCTGCAAATTCTGCTCTGCAACAAATTAAATCATATTATAAGAGGTGCTATGTTTGATAAAAGAATAAATAACCCATAAAAATTCAGTTTCAGCATAAAAGAACTAATAATTTGACAGAATCTTCTCAAATATTTCTCCATTATCTATTCCTTTAGATCCCGTCCTTGCTAATCGGTCCCTTACATTAGTAATAAGCTCCTGACAAAGTGAAACGTGTAGACATTGAATAAACATTATGGAACATTAATACTTCTCTTTTATTAATTACTCACCTTTTGCCATTTTGAAAGTAAAGTGAATTATAAAAAAGGTCACAATATATGTCATTAAAAAATAAGAAGCATTTTGGTGCTTCAATGTGAGAAATCCATGCGACAGTTTTGTGTGTCCGATTCTCATTCGGGCTGTGGCTACCGCCTCTCCCCTCCTAGCCCTCGATGAAAAATCCCAATATTCCGTTGAGGGTTTTATCTCTCTTAATTTATTGTCCATCACTTCCTGCCATGGGCGTATATAAGAGGGGGGGGGCTGAGGGGGCTGCAGCCCCTCCCAAAATTTTCATTTGATGGTAAACATGTGTCATAAAAACCTTAAAAATAAATTAAATAAGATCACTTAGTTAATAAAAAATAGTTTATGTTAGGTGTAATAGCGTTTTAGTTGCCTAAAACTATTACAAGCTCTAAATTTTTCATATTCCATACCCCGGAAACGATCTCAGCCCCTCCCGAAATTATTTTCTATATACGCCCATGCTTCCTGCCACATTGTCGACCAATTTTTTCTTATTATATTTTTTTTATCAGGTAGAAGACTTTGTTTGCAGTTAATGGAGTGGGCGTGATTTCAGTTAGCTGATGTGCTTCATTTGCTGTCCTGTCAGCTATTTCATTACCCCTTATCCCTACATGACTAGGGGTACATACAAAAATGAGTTTAATCGAGTTAAATTGGACAGTAAAAGACTATTGTTAGAATAGTTTACAATTACCTAGAAAGAGAAGTTCTCATGACCACTTCACCATCAGCCGGCGGACCGGATCTTCTCTCGCCAGGTCTCAGCCCGAATGTCAAGGAATATGCTTCTCGGAAGAAGTGTTCTAATCGTTTCTGCCTTCTCTCCTTTGTTTCAGCTTTTGATAACATCACCTCTCGAGAAGCCTGACACATAATTCATAATACTTCTTTTTATAAATTATTAGAATAATACACCCAATACCGACATTTAATAATAATTAGTTTATCACAATGACGTTAAACGAGGGGAAGAGATATATATTGTAATCTACATTATAGATGCCAGATAATAAACTTAAACAAGTTCGAAACTTCACAAATATAAGTTAATGTTTTAAACAATTTTGGGGAGCAACTCCTGCTAGTTACTTCAAGAATATCCCCACTTGTTTACTTTTGGTAAAATGTTTTATTGTTTAGTAGTAGGAAGACTTGACTATCTAGGGAGCAATGCAAGGGTATAATTATGGGGCTTAGCCTCATTTCAAATGTCCATGAGTTATTACTTATCTAAATATGAAAATGTGAATAAATGAGTTACTTCTAAAATAACGAGGTGTTTCTTCTGAGATGTGAGGAAGGCATCGAGTTTATGAATGAACTTTCTTCGAGCTGAGAGAGTATCGAACTCTAAGACTAGATCGTGGTCTCTAGGCACACGCACTAGCATCACTGGCCGTTTCTTCTTTCCTCGTTCGGGAGCCTAAAAAATGAAGAAATTTACAATAAGTGGTGATGAATAAGATGACTAATGTTTTCTGCCAGATATATCTGATAGCTTGGCTTTTGAATAATCATTAATAATAAATATGTGTAAGTTTGGTAGCATTAAATTTTGTACTTGTTCCTCAACAATATTCATGATTGAATTAGCTTTATAATAGATATAACAATGAGGATTGAAATCATCAAACCTATTCAATATTCAATCCTGAATTAATAACAGTTATCAATCAAACACAGCTTTTATAAAATTTGCTTCAAAAATTTGAGAGGTAAAATGTTCCTCATATATTTTTCTTACATTGACTACATCTCATTGGCATTTGCAGATAAAAATGTTGCCAACCACTTAACTGATCTTTCAACCTTAATCAAAATATTTTGCAAAATATACACAAGAAAACAAAAACAAATTGCTAACATATTTTCCTATATTAATAAGGAATAATACATGGTATATTTATAGATAGTTTAGTTACAGCAATGGATTATAATATAAAAAGCTACTACTTAATTTTATAAACATTAGTAGTTATTTGATATTTTATAATATTTAGTATGATTTGTTGAGACCTTAATTATTCACTAAACTTCAATTGATTAATTAAAATCACATTTGTTTTATAGAATATTTGGTTTAAATATTTCAACTGATGGTTTATTACATCAAACTTAACCCCTGGTGGGTATTAAGTGTCTGACAGGCACACCAGTGGTTATGTATAAAGGAGTTCTTGCTTCATCTATTGTCTACGCTATGTGGTTAGCTGCCGAGAAGTATATTGAGAGAAAATCCAGACTCACCACTGACTCTTCAACAGTCACTGTATCAGTGTTCTTAAAGTTGACAGTCCTTAGTTTTTCTCCTTTCCGATCGACTGTATGTAGGAATGCTTCGGGGCCAAATCTCACCTTCACAACACGTCTGTGGTTAGCATGAAGCCATTCTCTAAGGAAATCAAAACATTAACATTATTTTTGTTATTTTCGTTTTTAACGGCGCATCGACTGTTTGGCTATTAGCGCCGGGCTATCTACAGGTTACCACCCTTTTCTAATGCCAACAGCACGTGATCGGTCACCCATTCAGGTACTGACCACGCCCGACGTTGCTTAACTTCGGTGATCTATGGGAAACGGTGCATTCAACCTGGCTATGGCTGTTGGCATTAACATTATTATTATTAAAGAAAATGCCATTGTATTTGTTGAAAGGATTTTATGGTGAAACTTTACATAACTATATAGGGTTACAGGTAAGACAACCCACATCCATTGCAAGGTGTTAGTTTTGGCCAAAACAAACAATATTAAGCTTATATAGCCTTATCCAAAAGATACCTGTTCTCAAGATATTTAATATTTCAGACTTTTTTTTAAAAAAAATAAGTCACTGTTGCTTAGGTTTTTTTTTATTTCCAGATTTGATCGTTTTTGTATTTAAGACATTCAGAATAAACTATTAATTAAATAAAATCATCAAACTTTTACAAGACAACGGATAGTATGACCAAATAACTAAAATTTACATTATTTTTTCCCCTAAAACCTGTAATATTTAAAAATAATATTTCTTTATTGAGAGATAGAGTCCAATTTACAGGTTTTTTTTTTTTTTTTTTTTTTTTTTTTTTTTTTTTTTTTTTTTTTTTCTAAAGGCTAAAATATTAAATATCTTAAAAATGTATGTGTGTTGTAACATTGTTTGTTTTGCCCAAAACTATCACCTCACAATGGATGTGGGTCAACTTACCAGTAACCCTGTATATAGGTTGATCTGTAAACGTGAGCCACAATTAAAATATAAATTGGAAACAGTTCAAGATTTCCCAAAATTGGAAGGGTCTAAAGTTATAGTTCTCATCGAGATCGTTCAGATGTGCAGTTTCTAATCCCAAAGAAACTATTTTTAAGGTTTCAGCGCTTGCTCAAAAGTTGGTGCGTGTTTCCTATTTATCTGTCATTTTTAATTCATTTTATAAACTATTTGGTGCTAATGACCTTGGAAGTCGGAGCACCTATAATTAATAAATAAATAAAAAATATAAACTATTGATCAAAACATTTCATTATTTTCACCTTTCTTTATTTCAATAAGAATTTTTTCGGTTTAATAAATTACGCATTTGAAAGATCTTGATGGGAGCTACAACATTGATCCTTTACAATGTTTTATTCTCATAACAAGTATAATGACTTCAGAATTGTGAATTAATGTTAGCAGAGATACTGTAAAATGGGGCTACATTATTAGCACAGCGTGGTGAAATTGCTACAAACCTAGACTCCGAGGATATTTTCATTTAACTCATACCAAAGGGTCGAACGTTGCCCAAAGAGTGCGAACAGACGAATATATGCCTATGTATTTGTCTTCTCGCTCTCAGACAAAATATAAGTAGTATAGTCGGGGTTCGGTCACTGCTATTTAATAAAACTACATTTTATCATAAAAATGGTTTTATTGTGCCGACGTTTCGGCTTGAACTTCAAGCCTTCATCAGGGCTGTAAAAAACAAGTAGGACGGATGTAATACTGAAATATACATATATATTTCAGTATTACATCCGTCCTACTTGTTTTTTACAGCCCTGATGAAGGCTTGAAGTTCAAGCCGAAACGTCGGCACAATAAAACCATTTTTATGATAAAATGTAGTTTTATTAAATAGCAGTGACCGAACCCCGACAATTCCTACCTTGCATCATCTACGGTCAACGATCCCCTCTCAATAAGTAGTATAGGTTTGTACAAATATCACCACAGTGCACTAATGTGACCCCATTATACTGTAATAATTTATTTCTACAAGCGTCGAATGAATTAAAGTATTTTACCTCACAGCCATCTTGTCTACTGTAGCAGGAGATGCTTTATTTCCTGATTTCAGTTCTTCTTGGTGCATCCGGAGCTGGCGTCTTCGACGGTTTTGCAATTTAACAACACCATAGCCAGCACCAGCTACCACAAGTGGAACGAGACCAAGAAATACACAAGCATAAACATAAGCCAGCTCGCTTCCCTTGTCGAGAAAAAAAAATAAAAAAAGATAAATATTTTAATAATAATTATTTATTAATTATTTTAATAATAATTATTTAAAGTTTCCATAGATCTAATACTAAATATCTAGAATAATAATGGCACCTGTTTGCATCAGTTTCTTTTTTAGCATAAATATGCTTTAGCGATGACTAAACTGGAAAAAAAAAACGTTACAAAAAAGTGTCCACTGGCGTTTGCGCCTTTGCAGTGTCCATGTATGAAAAAGAAGACTGTATGTTATAGAGTACATTACGTAAGTTTGTCGGGTGGACCTAAAGCATATTTATGTTCCTGAATTTGAGCAGAAGTCTCTAAATTCATAGTTGAGCCAGAACTATTTCTTCACGTCTGTTTTCTCGGTAACTGGATGGCCACTCCTCGTCTGTATTTTTAATTGATCGAAGTTTATTATCATTTAGTTAGTCAAGTCTTTTTCCGTTATTAGTGGAACGTCACAAGTTATTTGCCATACGGTATTTTTAGCGTAATAATATGCCATGGAGCTTTTCCCAAGCTCTTCATGGCCTGGTAGCCAGTACACAGTAATGGTTCTGTTCAGAGTCTGTGACTTATTAAGAATTTGTGTAAGCAGTGGCTGGGATGTGTATCTGTCTGAAAGAGGCTTTTCGAGTCAGTAAACAGTATAACGTCTGTATTATCAGTCTTGGGTATGTTCCCCAGACCAATGAAGATGCCGTATATTTTTAACAAAACATCAAACCTTACCAATAACTAGAACCAGGAACAAACCGTGCTAAGATGACGCAGTTCCTGCGAGTCGAACTTTTTACTATCAGGATGTTTTGCAAAGATTATGCTCCTGATTAATGGTTTATACGTCTTAATCCAAGTTTTACTCAATTAATACTACAATCAAAAGAAGTATTCAAATGAAATATTAACCTCGAAATAATCATATCCTTTAAGATAAGAGCAATCTTCGAGCATACTAGCATCCAGCTGCTCGGGTTGAGGGCAAGGGTCTCCATCGTGCCAGAAAAACACATTCTCTTGTAGATCTTCAGGTCGAATATCTGTTGCATTCACAATGATGTCGTACATTCTTACTTTACGAAGTTCTTCTATTTCTTCTCTTGTAAAAATCCTAAAAATTAATTTGTTTAAGAGTTTAAATAAGCTGTTTTTAGATATTTTTATGTGTTTCAAGTTTTTGTCTTGAGTGAAAGGATGAACATACCCACTTTCTTCATTCTCAAACCAAAATCTGTCTGAATCCCTGAGTCTAGTGAACTGATCTAGAATAATTTCAGTGAACAGCTCACCAGGGCCGTCATTGGATTCTAGCATTCCACCTATAAGAAAAATGAATGATATTAAGAAGGCAATTTAAAATCTCAATTTGATCAACACTTCTTACATGTGTCTTACACTTCATGAAACGTGCGGATACCAGCTCTTGGACTAGTACAGTCCTGTGTCCGTGAGGTAGTTCAGAACAATGTCTATATACTGGCTATCATTCTCTAAAAATTCTTGCATATCACATGGAAGATTAATACCGTTTCTTCTGTGGCAGTCTGTCAGTAAATTTTTGACTGGAAGCTTGCAGTAACATATGTCACATATTGATCTGTTACGTCTAGTCATTAAGAATTCATGTGTTAGGCGAGTGTGTCCAATTCATAGTTGAGCCAGAACTATTTCTTCACGTCTGTTTTCTCGGTAACTGGATGGCCACTCCTCGTCTGTATTTTTAATTGATCGAAGTTTATTATCATTTAGTTAGTCAAGTCTTTTTCCGTTATTAGTGGAACGTCACAAGTTATTTGCCATACGGTATTTTTAGCGTAATAATATGCCATGGAGCTTTTCCCAAGCTCTTCATGGCCTGGTAGCCAGTACACAGTAATGGTTCTGTTCAGAGTCTGTGACTTATTAAGAATTTGTGTAAGCAGTGGCTGGGATGTGTATCTGTCTGAAAGAGGCTTTTCGAGTCAGTAAACAGTATAACGTCTGTATTATCAGTCTTGGGTATGTTCCCCAGACCAATGAAGATGCCGTAAAGTTCAGCTGTAAAAATACTATCCCCAAAAAAACATAAATGTGAAATAGAGGCCAAGTTCCTCCCCCCAAGAAATACTCCCTTCCCCAAAAGCAAGAAATATCTCCTCCTAAAACCCCCTTACCATCCTACACTCCAATGTTTGGTCAAAATCGGTCAAATCGTGTGGATTTGTATAAGGAATAAACAGTTAGGCAAACAGCTGATAGACGATATTGAACTAGCCTATGATTCTCCCCCTATCAAGACCCAACTGAGTCCCAAGTTTGGTCAAAATCGGTCAAACGGTTCGGATTTATGTAAGGAACAAACATACAGAAAGACAGCTGGTATAAGACTTTGACCGAGCCTAAATGCGCCTAAATGTTCTTAAAACATCAAATATAGGTTCTTCATATCGAGACGATTCATTTGATACCCCACATCATTGGTTTCGGACGGAATGATGGGTTTCCGAAGGAAGTACAAAACTGGCACGCCCCCGCCCCGGAAGCGGCGTCAAACACAACTTTTCAGGATTTTTCGATTTTTTCCTTTAATAACACCCTCATATCTATCATCCTGCAAAATTTCAAGTCTCTAGCGTCATGGGAAGTGCCTAATAATTTTGATGAGTGAGTGAGTGAGTCCTATAATCCCGATTTTCGATCGCTTATATCTCAGAAACTATTCGATGTAGGATTATGAAAATTTCCAGTTTTACTTAGATCCAGTAGTATAATACCTCTGTAAAATTTCATAACTTTATCTTTACCTGGTTGAAAGTTATGAGAGGGTACAAATCGGCTCTAAGGCCGCCTGTAATATACACACAGTATGCTTTGACCGGAACTTGGCCTGGCCCACCGCCATCTACCCACCGCCTAGATTTATTCTCTTGCTTATGATTTGTTCTCCTATAACAGCCGCGGTTCCCACATCTTCATCTTATTTAAAACCACTAGTATAGATAAAGAGATTTCCAGTGTCTGAATTAATCACTCATAAAGTAATATTGCGTTTGCTGCACTTTGTGGCTAATTGCAACACTGTTAAATGTTTTGTGTTAAACCCTCAGAAAGATTTTATCATTGTGGATATAAAACAATCTAAGTGCTTCCTCATGCTCCTAAGCTAGGAACCTGGAAAGCATTAAACTAAGAAGAATAAAATACATATTGATGTATCAGCTCCTGGCGTGTTGTTTTAACTTAAGAGCAGATAAAATACTTAATTTACATACCAATATACAAGTCAATATTGTCAATGGTTCCATAAGCAGCTCGTAGCTTTCCTTCGAGGTCTGGTTGCCGACCAAATAGCTCCCGATTTATCTCTGAGAAGTTTTTGAACTTGGGTAGCCTGAAATGCTGCCTGACCTATTGTAGAATAAATAAATTTAATGGATTGTTATCTAGGATTAATTTTAGAATAATAATTGTTATTACATAATAACAATAATACATGGAGGAGGTGTAAAATAGCAGTTGAGCAAGTAGAACATGTGATTGGTGAATATTCGATAGCTGCTTCCACGGAATGCAATGAAAGACATGGCAAACATTATGAACTTCAAGTGTCGACTTTTAGAAAATAACAGTTTAGTTATATATTTACGTTACACTCCACTTTCTGTTCTGAATAATGGAAATGGTGTTCTCTAAAAATTTTGGTAAAAAATCATTCTGAATAATGAATAAATCTGTTATTTCAGGAATAATGAATAATATGCTATTCATTATTCAGGCATTCAATGACTAATGGAACATTTTTTTTATTCATTATTGAATAAAAATGATTTATTTGAATGCAAATTGTAATAGAATAAAAACAGAGTTGGGAAAAAATTAATTTCATAGTCCTAAAGTGACTCAGAGCGACCCATATGTGGCCCAGGGATGGGTGACTCTGCAGTGATCATGAGGGACAGGAAATTCGCACAAAGTGAACTTGAAGTGATCCAGATTCACACAGAAATGGCCCAGGGTTGAATATAGACCCCTAATGTAATTATGAGACGGGACGTAAGCGGCTGAGGTGGCATGTTTATAATTTACAAAATTTATAATGACTGAAAAATAATGGGTTATTCATGATGAATGAATAAATTAATCAATGGATAAATTCTTATTCAATAAAAATTTATTGAATAATGAGCCAATCTTGTTATTCATCAAATAAAAAAAAATCAGTATATGACTAACTTAATGAATAAATTCTTATTCAATACAAATTCAAATTGCTTAAATGATTATTGAATAAGAAATTTCTTGTATAATGCCCAACTCATTTCTCTGAAAATAAAATTAAGTACATTTGTAATTGAATTGGGAGTGGAAAATATTCCTAAAGTCTAAGGTACATCAGCACTTCTTGGGCCTATAAATTTTTGTTTTGAATTTAATGCTTATTATTTATTTAAATTTTAACACCCATTATAATTAACTGAGAATTTTAGGACATGTTATCTGTAGGTTACCACCATTTTCTAGCCAGGATAGGGACGATGCTTTTTTTTTCCAAAGAAAAGCCACCACTCCTAGTGGGAATCGAACCCATGACCCTTGGCACGGAGTGTTAAGTGCTTATGCCTTAATACTCACGGCCACCAGGCCTCCCCTAATGCTTATTAATTCACCATACACCTTAGGCCGAGATGAAGTATGTAATAATAATAATTTTATTTTTTATAAAGCACATGTTCATCTAGAAAATACTTACAGTATTGTAATCAGGTATGCCATTGTCGCGACCTCTCATGATGTTCAATGCTCCGAGATCCCTGCGAGAGAATTCGTTAGGCCCGAACAGCCTGTTGCGAACATCAGAACAGAGAGTAGTATCTTCTCGTTCAGCAAGCTGGGAGGTCATACCGAGGAGCAACTCCTCAAGACTGCTCTCGGTAAGCACATCCTAAACAGCAATAAAATTGTAAAATTTAATTAAGTAAAATAAATAAATAAAGTAATTGAAAGTATGTACATTTTTTAACCAAACAAAATTATGCACCTTCAAAATTTGTTTAAATATTAAGGATGCCTATATTTGTTAGTTATATTTAATTTTTGATAAGCGAGCCATCAAATGTCAATTAGACGTTTTTTTATTAAGACCCCTTTCATTCCCCCAGTTTGTAATTATTCTAAACGATACCTGGCTTGATAGTATGCAAGTTACAGTAATTCATTTTTTTGACAAAAAAAAAGGCATCAACCCAAAAAATCTTTGTCTTGTACAAAAAGGGCGTTAAAATTTGAATGAAACAAATATCAGGTCATCCAATAAGTCATTTTATTACTTATTCTCTCCTTTTCAATTTATTTTTGTTTATTATGACACTTCTATTTATCATGTTTTGGTTGGTGAAAGTTATTTATTCTTTGCTGAAATTTCATTTGAATTGGTCTCCCAAGACACCACTTACTCCATGGTATGCTTTGGGAATTCGATAAAGGAGAAAATGCTCCTTCAACTTATCGAAAACTTGTAGAAATATATGGGGCAATTGTCATTATTGAGAGACAAGTACAGCAGTGGTTTGAACGATTTCGAGCGGGAAACCGCAAGCTTGAAGACAAGCCTTGTACAGGTCAGCCAACAGAGATTGATGAACAACTCCTGCAGGTTACTGTTGAAGAAAATCGTGTTGTAAAAGACTAAGAGTTAGCAGACAATCTTGGATTGACACAGTCTACAGTCAACCAACATAAACCAATATTATTTATGAGGTGACCTGATACTAGCTAGTAAATATAGGGATGAGCCAAAGTGAAAATATCTGCAGGGATTATATATATATATATATATATATATATTCTTTTTTATCCTAGGAGGCATGGGGTTATTAAAGCAGTCTTCCTTTATTATACTACTTTATTTATTCGGCCCGACATGTTTCGTGCATCTTTTCTTCGCTCCTCTTCAGGGGCACTTCTACAACAAAATATCATTTTTTTTGAACATCCAAACCAACCATTTTTCCATTATATTAAAGCAAACAATAAGATCTATGAAATGTTCCTCAAAATGCATTAAAACATTATCAATCTCCATTAAATGTTACTCCTATCCTAAATATTGCAGTAATTATAGCTAAATTATATATTTTTTATGACATATTTATTTATGTCGGGCCGAATAAATAAAGTAGTATAATAAAGGAAGACTGCTTTAATGACCCTATGCCTCCTAGGATAAAAAAGAATTTAGGGTAAATCTGAAGGAGAGCGTCCTCAGCACCGATTTTCTTCAAAGTTGTATTTATGATATTTTGGGTCATCTACAAGAATAAATATATATATATATATATATGTATATATATATATATATATATATATATATATATATATATAAACACACATACTATATAGATATGAATTATCCTTACGCTAGAATCCCACCAATGAGAGCAGAGATGTATTGCGAGTTTTCCCATTGCAGTTTCCCTGAAGTTGCACTGTGCATCTCTACGATAGATCCCTGGTGGAATAAGAGTATGTCCGAAACGGAAAGCTGCAGACTGGAAGACATGAGATATACCAGGGTGTGTATCCATCTTGTACCCAGAGTATGCTGAGAGCTTCTTACCAGTAAATGCTGGGATGTACTCATAAGCAATGATATTCTGAAACATATTTCATTCTTATTATTTTTATAATCCTAAATAATCTTATCTTTACAATCAGGCAAAAAAAAAAGTCCGTCACGCAGAAGCTGTATAACTAAGCAGTTTCCTCAGAATATGGGTAGTGTACACTGTATTCCTCAATAATTTGCATACTTTTACTCTTTTATATTTTCAATGAACAGCTGGCTCAATGTAGCTGAGTAGCAGGATACAGTGTCCATTGCGCTCCTAGTGGTGGAAGTTACAACCAATGCTGGTGTGGCGGGAATTCAATTAGAAAATAATACCGAGTAAACCCTAAATACGAATGAACCGATTTAGTTCATTTTTACAACACTTCTTTCTCATTAGATATCCACGAAGTATACCGAATTTCGTTACAATACCGGTATGAGCAAATTGGTAATTTGGGTCTAGAGTAAACCTCCCCCTCCCAATGAACCGATTTAGTTTATTTTTCTCTTTAGACGACCACAACGAATATAGACATTGGTTGCAATACAACAAAAACTACGGCTGGTATATGGTCAAATTAGTGTTTTGGGTCCGAGGTAACCCTTCCCCTCTTCCCGGTGGACCAATTTTAGTGGTTATCGAACTCGGCCACGAAACTTGGTATATATATATAAATTTTAACGGGGGTCATTTTCGGTTTCTACTAGGTAGGATGGATATAGATTCGAAGACATTTTTCAAAAATTTCGTCATGAGTGCAACTTTAATAGCTACTTTCCTTCGGAAGAAAGTGCTGAAAGTCAAGCATAAACCGAAATTGTATACATTGTTTCAGGAAAATCCGCCACAAAGTTTTCATTGAAGATCCAAATAGCTTTAAAAGTATGATGGAAAGCGTTATTTATTACTCCTGAATTTTCAGTTTTTTTTTTGTTTTTTTTTTAATTTGTGTTTTTAGACATATGTCAACCACATGGGTCATGGATGTCTCAGTTAGAAGACTCGTTTGATCTTATACATTTCAATTGGCATATAATTTCAATATGACTATTGATTTATATTGATATGATATGTTTATTGAGGAAAGAAAGTGATATTGACCAAAAGTGCTACTTGAAGATGGATTGAGAAGATCGATATAGATTGAAGATAGATAGGAGGAGATTGAAAAACACACACGCACACACATATATATATATATATACATACATACACACAAATATTTATAAATTAAATATGTCCGATTAACTTAGTTCTTTCTAGGAAAACAAATAATTTAGTTAAGTGATTTGAGTTATTTCCTAGAAGTTCCCTTAGGTCAGTGGGCAAATCTAACTGTTCTCTTTCTTTTATGTAGCCCCTGCATTCGGTGAGGATATGTTTTACGGTTAGATGTACGCCACAGTACTGACATATTGTTGGTGGTTCCTTTGCCATAACATAGCCATGCGTCAGTCTTGAGTGTCCTATTCGTAGCCTGGTCAATAACACTTCCTCTCGTCTTCTGCCGCGTATGCTGCTACTCCATGCATCTACGTCTTCTTTTATGGAACGGAGCTTTTCCCCTAACTCCATCCTATTCCATTCTTGGAACCATTTATTTTTTAGTGGTAGTTTCACGGCTGCTAATACATCGTTTACAGGAACTTGACAGCAAACTTGTCCTTCTTTTGTTGCTTCTTTTGCTGCTTTGTCAACTTTTAAGTTTTCAATTATTCCACAATGCCCAGGAATCCATATAAACAGAGTTTTTATGTTATTTATTCTGAACTCATTTATTTTGTTTTGTATATCTATGACCAGGGCGTTGTCTGGGTAGAGATTGCAGATTACTAGAATTGATGATAAAGAATCTGTATAAATTACGATTTGTTGGGTGGTTGGGATAATAAAATTTATAGCCTTTTTTATAGCTAGTAATTCAGCTGTAAAGCTTGAACAAATAGAAGGGAGTGAAAATTTGTATATTCTTTGTTCTGACAGTATAGCTGATCCTACTCCTTCCACTGTTATTTTCAGGTTTTAAGCGACCCTTTTCAAAATAACACAAGCACACACACAAAAAAAAAATGGCCTTTTCCAAAGACACCATACATATATTATTATGTATTTCGACACGCTTAATCCGAATGCGGAGTCCGTTTCGCCCCATCACGTCAGGTTTAAGAGCATTTGAAGGTCACATTTCGTATGAAGTCGTTAAAGATGAAATAACTAGAGCTTCCATGGTTTTGAGGGTCGCTGAATTAGAATCCGAGGACTGTTTCACCCATCGGCGCAAAATCAAGTTCATTTCAAGGACAAATATGTTTATTTCGCAAAAAAAGAACTTTGACTGCAGATTTATTTTTTGCAATATAGACATTTTTGTCCTTAAAATTACCTTGATTTTGCACCGATGGGGTGAAACAGACCTCGGATTTGAATTAAGTGACCCTCAAAACTATAGAAGCTCTAGTTATTTCTTCTTTAACGACTTCACAGGGCCGCCACATCTCAGAGCCGGGCCCGGGACCAGATCACGGGAACCCCACTTCTCAGAGCCAGAATGAAAATTCTAGTACTTTGCTATAGGACTTTGGGCATTTTAAAATTATTTTCATCTTGAGTTTTGAACGAAATGAGAATAAAAGCCGACAATCGGTGCTGCAAAGGTCACTTTTTTCTGGCGTTAATGACCCCAACGGTTGACACGCCTTAAAATCAACCAAAAAAAAAAAAAGGTCACTTTCGGTACTTTTTTCCAATTAGCGAGGGTCGGGACAACTGTACCCGGTTGTCCCCCCCATGTGGCGGCCCTGCGACTTCATACGACATTTGACCTTCAAATGCTCTTAAACCTGACGTGTTGGAGTGATACGGACTTCGGATTCAGCGTGTCGAAATACATAAGAATATATGTATGGTGTCTTTGGAAAATACCACTTTTTTGTTGTTGTGTGCCTGTGTAATTAATACGAAAGTTTCTACGGCGGAATGGCTAATTAAATATAATGATATTTGACCTGTAGATGAGCGATGACAATTCTCCTGGTTCTATGAAAGACCTCTTCATCGGGCCAGTCCGGATGTTCTGCTTGGACTCTTGAAGCTACAGTGTTGTGCCATCGGAACCAGAGTATGGAGAAGGTGAGGAGAGCAGGGTTCTGGTTGGAACGAGGGTCTCCGAGAACTACACAAACACAGGGAATTATTGGTAAATCGATATAGCAATATGATATGAAGTTAATGAATAAGCTGTTAAGAAAACATATTAAAACAATAAGAATAGTTTGTAAACATTTTTGAACTTCCCGCCTCGTGAACTCATACCATCTATGCTAGATCGATCTCTTAGCATAACATCTTTACTTATAATTACTCAAAGGCATGATTTGATATTAATATTATATTTTAGGTAAAACTGAAGGAGAGCGTCCTCAGCTACGATTTTCTTCAAAGTTTGCACTATAACGTATTTTGATGCACTAAACACGAATCCGTTGAAAAAAAATCCCGCTCTCAACTAGGAAAGAAGTTATTAAAAAAAAAAAGTTCACTGTTATGGCGGTTATAAAAGACGGGGTAAACACGCGCATGCGCAATAGTCCTTAATCACGAAGTGTAATTGAAATTCAGACTCACCTGTGGTAGCTGACTTGGTCGTAAACTGTCGCTTTTGGGCATACGTGCAATGCGTTTCCGCTCGCTCAAGAAAACATCAAAACCCCTAGTCAATCCAACTCGCAGAAATGAAAAGAATTCTATGCCCAAAAGTCGTCCTAGGCAATCTTCCCTAACCTTCATAACAGTGAACTTTTTTTTTAAATAACTTCTTTCCTAGTTGAGAGCGGGATTTTTTTTCAACGGATTCGTGTTTAGTGCATCAAAATACGTTATAGTGCAAACTTTGAAGAAAATCGTAGCTGAGGACACTCTCCTTCAGATTTACCATATTTTATTTGAATAAAATATTTCATTACGTTCATTAATTAAACAGGCACACACAAAAAAAAAGTGCTCTTTTCCAAAGAGACCACGCATATATTCTTATGTATTTCGGCACGCTGAATCCGAATCTGGAGTCCGTTTCACTCCAGCACATCAGGTTTAAGGGTATTTGAAGGTCAAATTCCGAATTAAGTTATTTAAGAAGAAATAACTAGAGCTTCCGTAGTTTTGAGGGTTACTGAATTCGAATCCGATGTCTGTTTCACACCATCAGCGCAAAATCAAGGTCATTCTCAGGGCTCTGCCGGCCAAAAAAAAAATAATAGTTTTCCACCGTCACCACATAGAGGTGGTGTCCTGGGTTCCGGTACACGAAAAATTGAATAAATGATACGGTCCTAATTATCGCGTCAAAAACATGGATATTTTTGCATGATCAATATATTCAACTTCAAGGTGATTAAGAAATATTATATCTTATACGCAAATGAAGATACTAAAAACAAATGAAATTCAAAATGCATTTTAAGAACATATGGAACTGTAAGATATGGTGGGCACATAAAGTGATCTTAAACTTACATTTGGGGTGTCGATAAAAAAAAAAAAAAAAAAAATCATAAAATACATATTTTCCGTTCATTCAGGATCTGCACTCAGGTATTCACTTTTCGCAAACAAACAAATTTGACCTTGAAATGACCTTGACCTTGACCCAAAGGAGTGAAACAGACCCCGGATTGAAATTCAGAACCCTCAAAACCACGGAAGCTCTAGTTATTTCTTCTTAAACGACTTAAATCGAAATATCACCTTTAAATGCCCTTCAACTTGACGTGCTGGGGTGAAACGGATTCCGGATTCGGATTCAGCGTGTCGAAATATATGTATGTCTTTGGAACAGAACACTTTTTTTTTTAAATTTGTGTGCCTATGTTATTAATTTCATAGTGCTAGTATATTTAAACATAGCATAGTGCATTTTATGATAATTGACAACTATTATTATATAAAATATGTGAACCAACAGAATTATGCTTGAAAGAGGTCCGAAACGTGTTGCAGTCGAAATTAGGAAGGTTCTACCCACCTCACCTCAAATCCCCTGAAAACAACCTTTCACCAGCTCCATAACTTTTATAAATATTTGTATATTCTATTATTATTAACGTATGGGCTCATTTGGAATCCATGATGGGACATATCAGGGGGTCAACTAAGGACAGAAAATACCGGAAGTTCAACAGGAGTTTAAAGTAGGGTTGACCAGCCTAGAACTTGCACACTAGGACAAAAGGCCTATTTAATCTTTGTGTCTAACTGAACTAACTAACTGAGTTGACCTAACTGAACAGGCTACAGTGAATAATATTTGCCAAATTTATATTATTTACCAAACCTAGGCACTGACCAAGGAGCTTTGCTACGAAAGATGATGAACCACAGGAGACGGGATAAAGTCAGGTGTTTTTTTTATGCTGCAAGAATCTGGGGTGACAGATATAAGCCTGAATATAAAGAAAATTAAATGGAAATGGAGTGGTCATCTTGCCAGATTGCAGGATGGACACTGTAAGTTACAGAATAGATTCCGTTTAACTTAAGGAGGAGACGAGGAAGACAATGTAGGCGTTGGAGGGATGTCCTCAAGTCCGTAGCTGCTCCAAATTGTATGAAAGTTGCAAGGGATAAAGGAAAATGGAAAACATTGTGGTAAGAAACAGTGAAGTCAACTTCCTAGTTGGTTTCGTGATGTGGTGCCCATATCAAGGGGAGTTCTGCATGAGGCTACATACACTTGTAAATAGTAATTTAGGAGGATAATTAAAATCTGCATTTATTTCAGTTGCTCTTATTTTTTATATTCATGCAATAAAAGCTTTATTTACAACGCATTATTTTTTTAAAAAAATAGCCTGGATCACCGAAAATAAGACAAAATATATACTCACGAAAGAGCCGTTCAGGACTGAGCGTGCGTAGTACATGGGGTACAGGTTGATTGAAAAGAGGTACTCGCATTGTGTTCTTCACTGGTAGCTTGCCATTCTCGTCGGTCAGGAAGGTACCGTTCGTGTAGGATCGCATTGTACTCAACCAGGCCTCGCTTGTTGAGTATATGAAGCTCCCATCGATCCAGCTCGTCACTCGATTAATCTGCTCAACATAATAATCTTCTTCAGTAGACAGTGATGTAATATAAAAGTAGTAGTGAGGTTAGGAATGAGTGACGTCATTAAAATCCAAAGAGATTACCTGAGTGGCACTTCTACTAATGCTCTTTATTTCCCAAACAAAGTGGAGTAAATATTTAGCACGTTTGAATATTTATAATAGCGTAAAGAATACAGATCTGAGAAAGTCTGACAGAACTTTTGTCTGAAATCCAGATTACAATTTCCAACGAATAGAGGGGAAACACTTGGACATGAAATCTTAAGTATATTTAGATTTTGTATCAAAACCTTATTCTACAATTGTAGACTCCTGATTTTATCTTTGATGAATATTAGAAACGATTACTGACACATTTCGTTTCCTCAGAATAGTAACAATAAAAATAATAAATAAACCATACCATGTAGACAATTTTTATGGAATAATAGTTTCTTTAATTGCATACTTTTTTAATGTAATTTTCTCTTCTTTTTTTTAATTTATTATCCAGAGATACACCCTACTTCCTTTCTTAACATTTTTTCTGGGGTCATTCTATTGTTTATTCTATCTTCAACAAATAAAGTTTTTTTTAGCTTAAAAAAATAATAAAACAATATAAATATAGTTTGGTGGAACCAGAATCTAAAAATCAGTAAGAAGATTACGTAATTATTAACTGGCGTTATTAGCCTTTCAAGGTGTATCGACTTCTGAGATTATTAACTCCATAATTAATATAATGTTGAGGCATTTATTTGTTAACCTAACAAAAGTCAAAGCCCATTTAGAAAGAAAATCGAGTACTAGTGATTTCAAACAAAGTAGTATTGGAAACGAGAGAGAAATAACAATTTTGAATATGTGTGCTTAGCCGCGTTACTAAAAAAATAAATAAATAAAATAAAAACTTTTTGTATATATATTCTGTGAAAAAAAAAAAAAAAAATTGTGCGAGGGAGTTCCGGAAGTGCTTGAAGGAAAGCAGGATTTGGGGTGAAGTCAACACGTGGAGCCTTGGAACAAATTATTGACTTGCTTGTAACTTTTCTGTTTACTTATAATTACGAAGTAATATTCAAATAGCTAAAAAAAAAAAAAACAAACAAAAATAATGAGTGGAGTAATTTAGATTTGGCAAAACCAGTCATCTAGGAATTTCCAACCAGCTCTGGATAACTTATCTTACTATCACAACTATTAAAACTACAAAAGTATTCCACCAATGGCTCATTGTAATGTTGTTTTTTATTGCAGAGGAATCGTAAAAACATTGTATGGAGGTTTTATCTAACCAGTCACCTAGGCCTACATCTTGCAGTTTTACTACATGACAACACCCCGTCTAAACAGACTTGGAGTATAATTTAACATTTTATTTAGATAATATGCTGAAAATTTCGCATGGTTGTGAGAAATAACGCCTTAAGATACTCTTAATTTTTACAAAAATGCTTTTAGATAATGAGTAAGAATGTATAATGACGAATAAAATAGTTTTAAATTATCTAATTTTAAGTTATTGTGTTCTAAAAGATAATAGCAATACCCGAAATGTTGTAAAAAAGTAGAAAAAAAGTTTCAATTTTAAGGGAAAGGTTCATTTTAAGGGATAGTGGTACCTAGTAATTTTTTTTTACCATTATTTTTAATGGGCTTAAATGCTTCCTTGACTAATCAGAGCGTTTATGTGTCAGAAATCCATTTACATTCACAGCCACTTCTCCTTTAAAACATTTAAAAATTAAAAACCATTTTTTAATCTTTATTACAAGAAATGAAGAAAAATTAAAAAGGAAAAAATGAACATTTCAGTACATTAAACTTTAATGTCGTTTTTCTAATCGGGGTAAATGCTAGCGCCTTTAACTGCAGTTTCCTAATGATATTTGCTAGTAAATGTTCAGCGGAAAATGAAGAATTTTAAACTATTTTCGGAAAATTAATATTTCTTAAAAATCCTACATACTTTACTAGATTGTACATTCTTCTTTTAAAATAATTTTAGTTTTTTGTTCTAGATTACAAATTGCAGCCTCCCGACTATCGCCCGCGAAAAAAAAAAGAGGGTTTCCGTCTTTAACATGACTTAATTTAAGGTATTGTAGGTGGTTTTCTCCTCAGTCACCTGGGATAAATTCTTTCGGGGGCTGTTGCCAACCGAAAGAATATTGTATTATTATTATTATTATTATTATTATTATTATTTTTTTATTTTTTTTATTTTTTTACGGTGCATCTACATCTAGGTCATTAGCGCCGACATCCAGGGTGCAGCGAGGAATTTTACCAGCGAGCCGTGGGATGATAAAATTCCTGCCGGAGGTTGGGAATCGAACCCACCATCTCCCGCTTATGAAGGAGGTAGCCCAAGGCTCTAGCCATTAGACCACGGGAGACCCCTATTATTATTATTATTATTATATATTGTATTTATATTGGTATAGTGACACAGGAGTAGTATTCTCTTATTCTTGGTTTTTATTTTACATTGTAGATGACTGACGATGGGCCTAAACAGGTTAAAAACGTCGCAAGTATAACTTTTTGTTTTGGAGAGCAACTCTTGCTAGTTATTTCAAGAATCCAAATTATATAATTTAAATTCTGCCAATCCAATTTTACTTTCATCTTCTTTATATTCTGTTATCTATTTTAAATACCACAAATATGGAAATAAACGCAGTATTCACATATATGATAACGCTGGGATTCTTTATAATCGGGCAGCCAATCCCGTTTTTTTCTTCTTATAACTAAGTTACTATCAAACCCAGCAATATCCATACCTGCTCTCTTGGATTGTTGACACTCTGGCCGGTTGAAGGATCGTAAGCAGCTCTATGGAAGGGAATGAACTTGTCTCCTTTGCCTTCTGGATCGTACATCTCATCTCCAGGATCTATCGGGATCTGGTGCATCTCTATGGGACAGCCTGATTCAGAGGCCATCACTACTTCGGAAGACACGACCTGTCCTAAACAGCCAACAGTGTTTACTATCAAACACTGCAATATCCGATAAGGCATTTTACTTCAACATTAATACATTTTTATTTTTTATTTTTTATTTATTTTGGTGCATCTACTACTGTGGGTGGTCATTAGCACCAAACATTAATACACTTTTTATTTTTAATTAATATTTACTTTAATTAAATGTATTGTTTTACTATAGTAAAATGTAGTAATTTACTAGTATTATTTATCCCCCCCCCCCAAAAAAAAACTAACGTTGAAAAAAAAAAAGGGCCAAGTTCCAGGCCCTCCCAAAAACAGTTTGCCCACGAAAGTTATGATATCATAGTATTAGGCCCTTAATAACTTGCCAAGAATCTAATAGTACCCTCTCAGTATTAGTGCATTTCCAACTTGGCCAGGTATCGTTATATGATGGCCGCTATGAGGTTTGAATTTATTATAAAATGTCTGACATTTAAAAATTCAGTCCCTTAGGGTAACGATTCAGAGTTATTATAAACTTAAAACGATAGGAGTTTCATGAACTCTATATAAGTTAAAACGGTCATCATTTAACGAAAACTGGCCAAGTTGGAAATGCACAAATACTGAGAGGGTATTATTAGGTTCTTGACAAGCTATTAAGTGCCTACAACGTGGCACAGTACTATATAACTATCATCGGAAAACTGTTCTTGGGAGGGGCTGGAACTTGGCCTCTTTTTTTCAACGTTAGTTTGTTTTGGGGGGATATCAATACCTCCCAGGTCACAAATAGCTAATACCCTACCGAAGAATGCTAGCAGAGCTGTCCTGTTCTTAATGGAAGGAAGGCCATCCGATCCCTTCATGAAGGTCTGTGATAGGTTCCTAGCCGATGGGCGATCTTCTCCCGCCATCATGTAGACACCGTCCCAATAGGCGGCGGGCGACTTCCTCGTCATCTGCGATTCTGCAAAAATAACACAAAGTTCTCGTCAACGCAACAACCAAACAACAATAGAACAATAAAATTAAAACGAATGCAATGAATAGATTTATATATTATTTGTTATTCTACTAATAGTCGGAGAGCTGGTAACGCACGTTTCATGAAGTGTTTCATGCACCTTGAAATTTTGCTATAATGCATCTCTTGGGTAGATAAGAAGGTAAATATGTGTTGACTAGACTTACCGTTGAACACCAGGCAATGCGCATAGGGGAAAGGTGCAAAACAATATTGCCCAAAAATACTGTTTTATTCAGAAGCCGACTGCCTTCTAAATAATGAATACGGCAGACGCTTTTACGGCTCTCTAAATGGCCATTAGAACGGCTTATGCCTGGAGCAAAAACAGATAGAAACGTTGCGGTTTGCAGCATTTACCTACATATTTGGTCTAGTTTCATCCTCTTAAGTATCTACTTGTTGTACATCCTATATATATCAAAATTTAAATGACAACCTAATGAACCATTTAAAAAACTTATCGAAATAGAGCCAAGAAATGACATCTCATGATGTATGGACCATAAAAAACAACCTCATGACATTAATACCAATTACTTTCTTTGCCAGACTCAATCAGTGCGTTTTATAGTCCACTATATTGGTGGAAAAATTTTTGTTGAGGAAAAAAAAAGAAAACAAAAAAGACATATGGAGGGTTCAGAGCTCAACTAGAGCAAGTCCACTTTTGGCATTTTATGTTGTAATGGCCATGGGCGTATATAAGGGGAGGCTGCAGCCCCCCCCCCCCGAAATTTTGATTTGATCGGTAAAAATGTTTCATAAAACCTTAAAAATAAATAAAATAAGATCTCTTAGTTCATAAAAAATATTTTATTTTGGGTGTAATAGCGGTTTAGTTGGTTAAAACTATTCCAAGTTTTAAATTGTTAGTATTCCTTACACCGGAAATGGTCCCAGCCCCCCCCCCCCCCCCCCCCGAAATACCCCCCCCCCCCCCCCCCCCCGCCCGAAATTATTTTCTATATACACCCACGGTAATGGCTTTGAAGAGTTTTACTAAAATGGCTCCTTTCAGTGCTGCAGGAGACTAACTCATACCTTCATTAATTTGCCGCTTGTAGCAGTTCTTACTACTCATCTGGAAGTCATTTCTTCTCAGAGCACAAGTAAGCCAAGTACAAGTTACAATTATTTTATGAATAAGGACATAAATAATGTCAGTGCTTAAGTTAAATTTTTTTAATGACTTATACTGGTCGATAGGATTTATACAAAGTCTCTGCAATTAAAATGCATAATACTCATTTTCTGAAAACTGTATAACATGGACTAGGTCTAGTTGTGCTCTAAACTCTCCATATGTCTCGAACAAAATCAGAAAGAAACGCGAGGATGGCAACATTTACCAACATTTTTGGTCTAGTTTCAGTCCCTTCAATATTGTCTTATACTTCCGGTACATCTTGTATTCAAAATTAATGTGATCTTGATTGAATTCCACTGGATGCTGATGTGTGTTCGGGGTCACAAGTGTGTAGTGTTTGGTTAGGTTAGGGCGTCTACCTCCCTGAGCAAATGTTTGACCACTCCCACATTACGAAATACACCTCTCTCAGAGCTAATAAACCTAAATTCAGTTAATTTGTCATTTCCAGGTCGCTTTTTTTTGCCCCACTCCTGGGGCGATGTGGGATTAAGGACGGCTAACAAGCTGCCGAACGGGTCGGGAGTTGACAACGATACGCCACAAAATAAATATAAACCACTAGATGAATTGATGTCATTCTTCAATCTCTTGAGAAATAAGTCATGTCTGAATGTTTAATATCATATACTCAATGATTGCTAAAATATGTTATTTCGAAATGAAGCGACGGGAAAATATTGCAAGGAGACTATTGCCGAATATTACGTCACCAATTCAGGAGTACTATCACTCTGGTTTGGTAGAATAGATACCTCTTTGGCCTAGAGGGGGAGGTTTTGTAACCTCTATGCCGGCTGATTAGACTAATGCAGCGAGGACTGAGTCATTTACATTGAGATATATACAGGTCTAGCCTCGTGTTAAACGATGCTACGGCTCCTTTCTAATGAACCCGTCCCTGTCTCTCAATGTCTCATTAAATCCGAATTAAATCTCCGCGAAACAAGTTAAAGAGATGGAATGGCCGATAAAGGCAGCGTGCATAGAGAAACTCCAACTAAACGATAAAAGATAGTTAAATTCCAATGAGCATAAAATGGAAGATGGGCTCGCATGGAAAGAGACAATAACGCGTGACGTCACCTGCTTATCATGATTCCCTTCCAATCTTGCTCTGACCCTTTGCTAAAAAATTACAACGCACAGGAACTGCGTCATCTTTACACGTTTCCGTAACATTCTCATCCTTTGTGTCATTCGGAAATATAAATATAAATAATATTTTGTAAAAAATGTCATTTTGAAAAGAAGTGTGATATTAGGCGTGATTATACAAACCAATTTACAAAGTGGAATTTACTTAATAGGCCTATTCGACTTCCGTTCGCAAAGCTTAAGTTCAAACAACAACAAAACGTTTATCACTTTATATTGAAAAAATAATTTTCAAATGCTTACAAAATTGAGAAAAACGAACAGAAAGAACCTTTAAATGCAAAGAAAACAAATACCATGCAACCATAGAAAATTATTTCAGAACCGTTCTTGATGATAATTTACTAAGCTTTCGTAAGGTCGGTCACCACATTTATGCTCTAGATATTTACCAAAATATAAGAAAAGGCATACGAAAGGCTTGTGTATAAATTTGGAATACGTGAAATTCGTTTTTCAGCACCCCAAAACAAACTGCATAGCACACATTTACCATATTTATCATTCATCCTCGCCTGTCAATGTTTTTTTCTTTCATTTATTCTGTATATAAAATTGTATTGTATGTAGTTTGACCTCCAAACAAGAGGTTGAAGTGCCGACAAGAAATGTTCATGTTTCAGACCCCATAGATCAATAATATAGCGATGGTTCAAATTTATAAATATATTTGTCTGTTCGCTCTCTAGCTGGCTTAAAAATGGTCCGATTTCGATGACATTTGGCACAAAAATGTCTAATTTGAAAGGTCAAGTTCGTTAACCAGCAGAATACGATAACCAGAAGATGATTTTTGGAGCGCAATTCCTGCGAAAAAATCGCAACGCTTACGTTTTTGAGTTCATATGCTTGCAGGTACTCGTTTTATAGATTTCTTAACGTAAAAAAACAAAAAAAAAAACGAAGGAAACCATTTTTAAAAGCTATATCTGTAACCGTTTTCGAGGAACATTGAAGCACCTACTTTTCCAAACTAATTTTCAGTTTGGGTATTCAGAAACGATTAATTCAGTTGAAACTTGTTCCAGACGTTTGATATTCATCTAATCTATGATACAAGATATATATAACAAGTCCGAACCCTGATAAATTCTACCTTCGCATCACCAACGGTCAACGATCTCCTCTCAATGAAAAGTCATTAGTACAATTCGGCTCAATAATGGTGTTAAACTCTACATAACCCGGCCCAAAATCTGTATTATATGTAAGGTTATATTAAAATTTTTAAAAAATAAGTAAATTAACTAGAAACGATAATGTTAAATGTTTGACAACTTTTGTCGACACCTGGATACTGTTTGAGTGTTTCGCAGTCCCCAAGCCATGGAAGGCCAGAGCTTTACATGACCATATAGGAATATACGACAGACAAGACAGTAGCTTGTTCCCAGGATGTGGTGGGGTTACACAAGCAGCTAGCAGATCCGTGGAAGGCTTACCTGTTTACGTGATGCGGATCTTTACGATATGCTCTTACTTGTCTCGCTTTATTGTCCAACGATTCTCAGGTACAAGCAATTCACAGCTGTACTTGGAATCTGAGGCAATTACATTATATTTGTTACAAACTTCGTTTATGTCGTAAAAACGTTTCGAGAATTTCAGTTTTTGCGAGGTTCCTCCCACCCTTCCTTAGGGAGGAAACTCGCTTATGAGGTTGACCTCATGACGCAATCCCGAGGTGTCGAAAAGAAAATAACGGTGCTTTTAATAAGTGCATATACGTAAATTTGTCTCTTCGCTCACTCACAGGTTTAAAAATTCCCCGATTTTAATGGGATTTGGTACAAAAGTCTTTTGTCTAATTGGAAAGGTTTAGTGAGTTAACCAGAAAAATCCGTTCACATGGAACATGATTTTTGGGGCTAAATTCGCGCGAACAAATTCCTAGTGACGTTTTCGCGTAAATATGCTTACAGGTACTCTTTTTATAGGTACTCTACAGTACACACTGCAGGTAAGAAAATGAATGAAGTGAACACAAATATTTTTTCAAACTAATTTTCGGTTTGGATACTTAGAATCGTTGGATTCAAATGAAATATTTTCTGTATGTTTGAAACACAATTAAACTAAGAATTATAAATTTTGGTTACATTGGGAGTGGAGGAAGAAAAAAAACTTTTATTAATAGAGATAAAAAGTATTTGGATCTTGGTATTATTTCTAAAATTCCTTGAAAACGGTTAGAAAATCGTGGTAAGTGGAGAATGACCATCCGAATGCTTAATAAATTCTCTACAGAAACGTTTCTGAAGCAATTTTTTGATGGGGCGATGTCAATTGGAGAAGTAACTGTTTAAAACGTTATATATTTTTTTTTTTTTTACACAGGACGTGGTTGAACTCTTTACATTCTACGATTTGACAGGTCGATTTTCAAAACATATTAGTGGAAACCAGATTTTACCACAAAATTAGGCTAAACTCCTCAATTTACAAGCTGCAAATACTCTTTCTTATAGAACTAGAGTGGTTATTAGCACCTAGGAAATCTGCCATAACCTCTAAAGCAACACTTCCTCGGATTACTATAGCCTGTTCTGATAAACCCAGGAGAGGCTCACTTTCGCATGTGCGAACGTCTGGGCGGGAATTCTCCATGCACTCTCCCTGCTGGTCCGCCTTTTAACGATCAAACACAACGTGAATCACTATAAAAACTGATTTTGTCTCGTTTAGGGGACGCTTTGAGAGTTTAGATGAGGGAGATAGTGTGTAATATTTATCAATACTTAGCCAAAGCTAATGCTGAAAACGTTTTAAATTTCATCGCGATAAGGTTAAGACTGAGAGAATTTTTACCGCCGATTTTCTACCACGAATATTGCCCAAGCCCCTTTCGCACCATCTATTTGAGCAGGCAACGTTATAGTCTATATTGTCTTCAGCCTTAGTTTTGGGTAGGTATTGTTCAATATGAAAACTATCTCCCTTGCCGGACCTCTAAAATCCTCCCCTGGTCCGAAACGAGACATAATCAGTTTTTATTGAGTTTAAAGTAGCGTGTTGTTCATTGAAATAGTGATGCAAATGGCGGACCCGTCGGAATATTTCCCGCAGACTTTCGCGCATGCGGGATTTGAACTATTCCATCTAACTGAACTGACTATAACTGCGAATTCTGTAATATACAGCACTCCAGGGATCAAAGGCCGTACAGGACTGCATCAATTATCTATCATTATGCCGGGAGTTGTCTGTGAGAGTCCAAGGGAAATAGAGAGAAGAGAAAACTTTAGAGAACCATTACGGCGGGAAGCCTCGCCAAAAGCGGTTGACACCTCCAATCAGCTGATTCACTACTATATTCCAGACAGACAATGGCCGTCCAATCAGTGCTGCCACTCTTCCTCAAACAAGCTGTCAGCAGTCTGGCCAACCTCTTCACTTCTCGCCATCACTCATTAAGCTATCTTGACTCGCTTTCGAGGGCCAATGTCGACCTACTTCATAAATCTTTAGAGCATTCATCAAGTCCCAGAGGCTATTTATCATCGCTAAAGAGACATTCAAAATCCTTCAAGAAAAATTTCTTGATTAGATTATAGTTTCAAGATTATGTAAAGTCTTTCATAAAACATGGAATTTTTACTAAGGTTCGAAACGATTTTCTAAGATTATCTAGCTGTCACTTTGTTAAGACTCATTAATTTATTATAATATGAAATCAGTGTTAATATATCTATAGATAACCAAAATAAAATAACCTTACATTCATTGAGAATGGTAATAAATACACACTTCCTCTCCAAATTATCATAATGAACATTTTTTATTTGTATTTTTCAAAATACAAAAATATAGAGAGTTATTTTTGTTAAATAGCTTGGATTTATATTTTAGGAGTATTTATTAGAGCTGCCACATGTGATGACAAGCGCTAGTAGTGTCTACACGTTTTCTGGGAGTTTTAACCTCACTGCTCAAGAAAACAACGTGATATGAAATCGGCTGGCCAAGAAGTATCTTCTCTATGCTGAAGTAAACGTCAATGTCAGCACCCCCGCTATTTTGTAAAGCGTGAGATTGTAAAAAAAGAAAATAAATACTGCCAATAATTAATCATAAAAATAAACTTGTAAATAATTTTTCCCTGTTAGTTCTAAAATATGAATTCAATGCCGATCACCCAAAAAAAATTCTTAATAAAAAAAATAAGTTTATATTAAAAACAAAAATATAAATATCCACCTAAAAATTTGAAATAAAGATAGAATTTTTTTTCGACAATTATTTCTTTATTTAGTGGTCCGCTTCTTTGGCAAAAAAACAATGATCAGTATCTTCTGGTCTCACTAGGAAACCAGCTTGATTGTATATGTAAGTGTATGTGTTAAGGTAATGGGAAAAAATATCACTTAATATTTCTTGGAAAAGTAATGTTTATAAGGCAACAGTGCTTAAGGTCATCAAATAAGTTCATTCAATCCTGTGTTCCTCAAGTATGTCAGTACAGTATTTATATACTGGCTATCTTTGCCCAAGGGTTCTTGTATATCATGTGGCAGATTAATACTGTTTCTTCTGATAATTAAAAGATAGACTTAGTAATAATAAATAAACATAAAATGTATTAGAAAATACTAATTAAATAATATAGCGCACTATAATTATTGCTTTTGTTGACTTGGAAAAGCGTTTCTACATTTTAAATCTCTGGAGTTTTGTCTGTTTGTAAACATTTGGACTATTTTATAAATTTGGACATTTGTATGGATTTGGACAATTTTTTTTTACGGCTCACTGACATTATGGCTATGATCTCTGAAGTGGGAAAAATCCCTGCTGCAGGCGGGAATCAACCCCCCCCCCCCCCTATCTCCTTCATTAGATTTCAAGGCAGTAGCCACTAGAACTGGGGTAACCCCAGTATTGTATAAATTTGGAATATCATACTCATTTGGAGTGTTCAGATGGTGGACATGTAACTCGAGACTTTGAACCAAAAAGTTAAATAAATTTAGGACGGATAAGTAAATTTAATATAGAATGAGTAAATTTCTCGTTATTTCCAGAATTACTAATACTGATGAAACATTCAGAACGGACGTGAGCTGCAGAATGCATTGTGCAAGGAGTTCCACATTATGCAGCTCGGTCCGGGAGCCATAAAAGTCGGATGCATAAATCGAGACACACCTTAAACCCTCCTTTATACTTTCCAGTCGATAAATCAGTTGAATTTAAAGGGAAACAATTAATTTTAGGCCGAGGTGGATATTTCTTCCCGAGTTTCGCCATCTCGAAAAGAAACCTGTTGCATTTCGAAACCCCTAATGATTTGTCATAGCTCTCGTGCCGTTCATGTAGGAGCAAGAAAAAAAAAAAAAAAAAAAAAAAACTCACTCCCACCAAACGTGTAAGAGTTTAATTGTTGAAATCAGGAGTCTTGAAAGTCCGATGTCGCCATTATAAAAAGCCATTGTATTTTAAACTTTCAGACAAACATTAAAAAAGAAAAAAAAATAGTAATTATTTTAATTGACACGTTTCGAAAGAACTGTTGGTCCAAACGGAATTTAAATTACAGTAAACCATGTGAAAAGAAATGTTTAGAGAAGTGTGTAAATGTGTCAGGAATCGCTTATTAAGTTTAGGTCCATGACCGTCTTTGCAAGACATTACTCAATGTTCCACAATATCCAACAAAACTACACCATTTACTAGTTACTTATCTTAGAAAAAAACAATAATTGTATTCCATACTAAACCGGACCTAATCACTCCGATAGGAGAAATGTCTGTTATTTAACATTTGCCAATTAAGATGATTTGTGTTATTGGACTTAATGTGTCCAATTGGCAACACCCTTAGTCCAATGATAAGGTGCCATTAACAGAATATCCAATCTATTTCAATTAATGGCACTCAGACAGCAAACGGGGAAAATTATTGATCTTTTGACATGACTACTGGCCAACATTAGCACAAAAAAAATCTTGTAATAAACAATTTTTTTATTTGTATATTTCTTATATGGAGAAATAGAGAGTTCTGTTTTGAAATTAGATTGCATTTCCATTTTGAAGCTATTTATTAAAGCGGCCACTTATGCTGACTTCATTGCTAGTGGAGCCTACATGTTCTTGTAGATTTTAATCTCGCTGCTCCCTCCATCTACCGCTATGTGGCAACGAGGTATGAAATCTGACCAAGAAATATAACCTATTTGCAGATCGATATGTCAATACAACGCTCCCGCTGTTGTCCAATGAGGTTATATACACTTTCCATTTGATAATATCTTCTCATACAAAAATAAAAATTGAGCAGTAGACATTGAAATAACCTGCAAACACAATCCAATGACACGTACGGAAGAACTTTGCTAGCTGTCTCCAAGATGTCATTTAGAGACACCCATTTTTTCCCAAGCATTACCAAGAATGTTCCGACTGGGGATGCTGATGGGTGAGGAGGCTGTGCAAGGGTTCAGGATATTATTACCTCGGATGGACCATCACCAGGTATAGCATAAACTCTATGACGGACAAAATCACAGTTTATTTCTAGCCGTAATAGTTCAAATGAAGTGCAAACAAAAATAATATTATGAAATAGATACATTACGGTAACAACCAACTAAAAATTTAAATCCCTCTAAAAATAATTAAAAAATTTAATATCAAAACAACATTTCTTAGCGAGTGCTTTTGTCGAGTGTTTTGGGCAGGGCGAAGATAGGTCAGCTGAGTTAGTGGTATTTGACAAATATACAGAAGATTTATGTCAGAATTCTATAATTCATTCCCTAAAACAAAAAAACAAAAAATGTCATTCAAATAAAACAACAAAGATTGTATGATATAAGAGCCGACAAGGTGAGATGAAGGATTTCAAGTAGCTACAAGATGACATGCACAACTCGTGAGGCACCTTGGTCTATAGTTTCGCCCTCATCTTGACACCAAAACGGATTGCAACTCCAAGATAAGTGTTGTTTGGTTTGGTTGCGTGGGTGTTGTTGTTGTTTCGTGTCCTTCCTTATTGTTTGCTTTGCCTTTTTCATTTCTAGCCGCCGACCCGACTTAGTTTGATTGTCCTCCAAGTTAGGTTGAATAAATTTAGAATATGTTTTCATTGGATTACTTGAGTACATAAAAGATCCATTTATTTGGGAAACTGACAGTCTTTTTCCCTTCAAATTAATCGACTTGGGTAAAACTGAAGGAGAGCGTCCTCAGCTACGATTTTCTTCAAAGTTTGCACTATAACGTATTTTGATGCACTAAACACGAATCCGTTGAAAAAAAAAAACCGCTCTCAACTAGGAAAGAAGTTATTAAGCACTAAAGTTCACTGTTATGGAGGTTATAAAAGACGGGGTAAACAGCTTATATGTAAAGACGCGCATGCGCAATAGTCCTTAATGACGAAGTGTAATTGAAATTTAGACTCACCTGTGGTAGCTGACTTGGTCATAAACTGTCGCTTTTGGGCATACGTGCTATGCGTTTCCGCTCGCTGCGCTCGCTCAAGAAAACATCAAAACCCCTAGTCAATCCAACTCGCAGAAATGAAAAGAATTCTATGCCCAAAAGTCGTCCAAGGCATTCTTCCCTAACCTTCATAACAGTGAACTTTTTTTTTAAATAACTTCTTTCCTAGTTGAGAGCGGGTTTTTTTCTCAACAGATTCGTGTTTAGTGCATCAAAATACGTTATAGTGCAAACTTTGAAGAAAATTGTAGCTGAGGACGCTCTCCTTCAGATTTACCATTGACTTGTTCCTTGGAACGATATGAAATAAAATTCTTCTTCAGAAGTTTATTTAGTAAACAAGTTGGGTCTATTTCGGAAAAGGGGTGCCAGTGATTTTATCAGTAACTGTCACTATTTTAACTAAATAAAATAAAACATGTTGCAGTAACCTCGCCAAATTTCATAATTTTTGTAATAATTTTATTTGTGACCTTGGCTGGCTCAAGCGTAATGAATCTGATTCAGTTAAGTGACCATATCAGGACTGAAGACAATGGTCTTAGGTTTCTACAGAGCTAAAGGATCATACCGATTACAACGATTTGCGGCAAAGGGCATCCCATGAAGTTACGGCTAAAAGAAAACAAGTGGTATTGTTACCAGAGGGATTGTCTTCAGATTGCTGGAAGGCATACAAAGGACTGAAGAAAGTGGAGGGTATGCGATATAAACATTATGTAGGGAATCATTCCAAAAACTTGGTAGACCTGACAACAGCTGTTCACACCCAGAGGGTTGAATCTCTTTGGGTTTCGGTCCGGATAATAACTATGCGGATTTATATGGAAGAGGAGGAGGTAGGAGAAGGACTGTTTGTTTGGGAAGATTTTACTGATCATTGTCGATTTTCTTTACAGAGTTTAACTTGTTTTTATCAATTGAGGTTATTAAATATGGTTTGAGGTTATTTATAAAATGTATTTTCTTTAATAAACATATGTTATATATAATAACAGTTATTTAACAAAATCATTGGCACCCCTTTTCCTAAATAGACCCAACAATTTTTAAAAATAACAAAAATTAAACTCTTTAAAACGTTCTAAATAAAAGCTGGATAAAAATAAAATGAGTTATCTTTAGGTTCTGGGTTTCTTATTATTCATTTCAACCCTCTGCTAAAATTTATGGATAACATGCAAATAGCCAAGACCTCAGTGCATTATTATAAGAATAAAATAAACAAAATGCCCTATTTAATATTAATAATTAAAAGTGTAAATAATTGGAACAATGACAACATCTACTGTATTGAACCGCACCTGTAAAAGTGGAGTTAATGAACCAATAATATAATATTTTTTTAAAAAAATTGATAAGGGGGCGAGGTTAGCTCAGTGGTAGAGCACTGGACTCATATGCTGGAGGACATGTGTTCAAATCCCGAGCATAGTACTTAAGATTTATTTTTCTAGTGTCTTCGTTCATGGGTTGAATTCGAGTTCCCTAAACGTCCCTAGGCCAATCCAGCCTTTAATTAATTTATTAATGGGTACCTTGGTGCTAATGACTCTAGCAGTCGAAGCAGCAAGGGGAAAATCAGGCGGCCGGAGCATAGTACTGACCACACTATCTCCATAGTATGCCGTACGGCCATGAATCAGGTACCTCTACAGTTATGGGAGTGTTTTTAATTTGGTTGTTGATAGGTTTTAAAAATGTTCCTCCAGAAACCGTTACATCTAGTGACGGGAATCCATTGAGGCAGCGAGAAATCTACATCTCCTACTATCATTTAAGTATGGCTCACCTGCCTTGGTTTCACTCGATGTAGTAGGTCAATTCTGGGTATTTTAGTTGGGCAACAAATAATTCTAGGAGAGCTAAAGGTTCTGAGGATTTGGTTTTCTATGACGTCATGAATGAGTGTCGGGGTGTAATCAGCGGGAGACCTCCTTGGATAGCGATGTAGAGCAAGGTCAATACTAGCGTGGAATTAGAGAACACAGTGTCCCCGCCCTGTGGGGCCCTGGTTAGGTCCTGGATCCTCTTCCAGGACCTAACCTTACGTCATTCTAACCTCTTTTTCGCTAATAGTTCAAAATATTCCTTAATGAATTTTTAAGTGAGTGATGTAATACTATTAAATAATATTAATTAGAAAGGTGGGTAATACTGAAGGAGAGTGTCCTCAGCACCGATTTTTTTCAAATTACTTCACTATAACGTATTTTTATGCACTAAACACGAATCCGTTTAAAAAAAAAAGTTGCTCTCAACTAGGAAAGAAGTAATTAAGCACTAAAGTTCAGTGTTAAGGAGGTTATAAAAGATGGCATTAACAACGTATTTGTAAACATGCGCATGCGCAGGTATGGAATTGTCCTTAATAAAGAAGTCTAATGGAAATTTACCATAGATTATTAAAATTTAGCTCCACTTATTTATTTAGAAACATTTTTTAAAATAATGTTCCATCTTTTATGCCAACACGCTAAAATTAATAGAATTCTATTGACGGAATTCGGATTGACTGGAGTTTTGATATCTTCTTGAGCGAGTGTAACGTGCGGAAACGCATAGCACGTATGGCCAAAAGCGACAACTTACGACGGGTGAGGAGCTCTTAAAATTTACAATTATTTTTTGAATAAATCGTTTATAAACATTTCATATGGAGTTACTCTTTCCCCCTTGTGTTACATGCGTGCGCATGCGCATGTTTACAATTACCTTCTTTATGCCATCTTTTATAACCTCCATGACAGTGAACTTTAGTGCTTAATAACTCCTTTCCTAGTTGAAAGCAACTATTTTTTTTTTTTTTTTTTTTTTTTTTTTTTTTTTTTTTTTTTTTTTTTTTTTTTTTTTTTTTTTTTCTTTTTTTTTTTAACGGATTCGTGTTTAGTACATCAAAATACGTTACAATGAAGTCATTTGAAAAAAATCGGTGCTTAGGACACTCTCCTTCAGTATTACCCACCTTTCTAATTAATATTATTTAATCCTCTCCTTCAGTTTTACCGAAAGATGTCTTCTTTACTTTTATGTGAAGATTATATTTCGCCGGACTCCTTTCCGGCTTCATAAGACTACTTTATGTCAGGAAGCATCTGAACTACATATATGTGTCTTAGCCGTATTTTAATCTTCATCTGCGAGGAAATTTTGTGTGTCAACATCAGTGTACTCCTGTCAGGGGCTTCTTTCTTTCTTTGTGTTTGTTTGCAGTATTTGAGAAAGTAAACATGTTATAAGAATGAACATACATCCTCTTGGATTAGGGAGTGTTTTTTATTTACATTTTATTAACATTCATATCAAGTTTTGTTGATCGAAACTAATTAATAGAGCAATGGGAAATAACCTGGTCAACCAGCAGTAGCAAACTATCTAAGATTAAAAAGACGGTTGGACCCTGGTATTCGGCTAACAGAAAAAAACGGAGAGAAGAAATAGTTCTAGCCAGACAGACTAGGCCACCGCAAATTGACCCATTTTTATTTACTAAATAATCTCTACCCCCCTACATGTTCTCCATGCGACAATGCTCCCCTCACAGTGGAACACATTCTCACTGAATGCCACCAACTTAAGGGGAAGAGGAAAAAGTCCGTCACGCAGGAGCTGCATAACTAAGCACTCTCCTCAGAATTTGGGTAGTGTAGACTGCTTTCCAGCACAATTTGCTTAAAATATCCTACATAAATAAAATAAAAACGTGAATAGTTCTGTTTTAATTTTGTAATGAGTAACTGATAAATTATTAATTTGCTTCCAGAGTTATGTTTACACATGGTACCTACTACACTACGTAATAAATACAAAAACCTCATATTATCGTATTTTGATCTAACGCAGGAACCGGATACAGTCCCTCTAGCGCTCCTTGCGGCGCCTTTGTGGACCTATGTCTGGCTGGCTTTTCTATTGAAATATATTACAAAGTAAACCCCCCTTTCCGATTGACCGATTCAGCTCATTTTTATAACACTTCTTTCTCATGAGTTACCCACGACGTATACCGCGTTTCGTTACAATACAGCAGAAATTACGACCAGTATGAGTATATTAGTAATTTGGGTCCGGAGTAAACCCCCCTCCTAATGAACCGATTTAGTTTATTTTTACATCACATATTTACCTGTAGATTACCACTACGAATACCGAGTTTCGTCGAAATGTACCAAAAATCACGGTTGGTAGTGGCGAATTGGTATTGTGGGTCTGGAGTAAACCCCCCCTCCTAATGAACCGATTTAGTTTATTTTTACAACACATATTTACCTGTAGATTACCATTATGAATACCGAGTTTCGTCGAAATATACCTAAAATCACGGCTGGTAGTGGCGAATTGGTATTGTCGGTCCGGAGTAAACCCCCCCCCCCTCCTTATAAACCGATTTAGTTCATTTTTATATCTCACTTTTCTCTCTATATTACCACTACGAATACCAAGTTTCGTTGAAGTATAACAAATATTACGGCTGAAATGGTCAAATTAGTGTTTTGGGTTCGGGGTAAACCCCCCCTTCCGGTGGACCGATTTTGGTGGTTAACGAACTCGTTCAATCGTTTGCTAATTGAATGCTATATACCAAGTTTCGTGACGAAAAAACAAAAACTCTGGCCGCTATCGTGTTAACAGACACACACACACACACACATATATATATATATATATATATATATATATATATATATATATATAAATTTTAACGGGGGTCATTTTCGGTGTCTACTAGGTAGGATCGATAAAGATTTGAAGAAATTTTTCAAAAATTCCGTCATGAGTCCAACCTCAATAGCTACTTTCCTTCGGAGGAAAGTGCTAAAAGTGGAAACTGTAGAGACATTTATCAGAATTTTTGGGAGAAGACTCCAGAAATTTAAAAAGCATTTTAGAATTTTTGAAAGAATTCAACATGTAAAGTTTCATATAATTATATAGCCACCGCTAATGGGTTTTGTAGAAGCGGTGTAAAACAATATAATAAATAAATAAAATAAGCCGGGACCAATTTGCCGAGGTCATAATTCGGGACCAATTTGCCGAGGTCACGATCCTCGGCAAATTGGTCCCGAAACTTATCACCGATTTAGAATACATTCATAGAGATAAGACACTTATTGTAAGTGATGAAGAGAGAGAACTATCCCGAATACGCATTTCCAACGTTATTACAAACCACCTACACCATCCTTCCCTCAAATCCCCCAAAATTTCTCCCGTACTCTACAAAGACATAAGAACCACCCGCTCCTTCCTTAAATCCCATAACGAATTAATCGTTACCCGGGCTGACAAAGGGAACAAAACCGTTATCATGGACAGGACTGAATACACGGAAAAAATGATCACACTCCTTTCTGACAACACCTCTTACTTACCGACCCCCCATAACAGAAATCCCACCCCTCCCTCACACAATCCTTTAACAAACACATACGAAACCTGCATGACAACAAAGAGATTGACCAACGGACCCGCTCACACCTCATCTCACATAACTCCCAAGCCCCCAGATGCTATGGCCTCCCGAAAATCCATAAAGAAAATAATCCCTTACGTCCCATCATTTCTAATATAAACTCCCCCTCCTCAAAACTAAGCAAATTTCTCCTTACTTCCCTCCAGACCTTAAGTCACAATAACCCCTATGACGTACAGAATGCACACGACCTCAAAAAACAACTACACTCCCTTCTCATCCCCCCTAATTTCATTTTAGCCTCTCTAGATGCCCAGTCCCTCTTCACAAACATTCCCATAGATAAAACCCTAGAAATTATTGACAAGAATTGGACCACCCTCGAACCACACACCAAGCTATCTCGATCTTCCTATCTTGAATCCCTATCCCTCTGCTGCAAATCCGGATACCTCCTATTCCAAGATAAATTCTTCAACCAGGTCTCTGGCCTCGCCATGGGTAACTGCCTCGCTCCTGACCTTTCCAATATTACCCTTAATGACCTCCTTGACCAAATCCTCCCCATGTTCCCCGACGATATTATTTTCCTTAAAAAATATGTTGACGACCTCCTCCCCATAATTAATCCTGATAAGATTCCAGAAATTCTAACAGCCTTTAACTCCTACCACCCCCGGTTAATATTCACCATCGAGACCGAAACTAACAACTCCCTTCCTTTCCTTGACATACTCCTCATAAGGAATACAGACGGCTCTATATCCACTGATTGGTTTACCAAACCCACTTACTCGGGACGACTTCTCCATTACCTTTCCTCACACCCAAACACCAAATCCTCAATACTGCCAGCAACCTAATAAATCGAGCCCTCTCCCTATCCGACACCAAATTTCACCCTTCCAACAAATCCGACTCCTCGATATCCTTACTACCAATGGATTTCCTACCAACATTATCACCCGTCTCATAAATTCTTTTAATAACCCTAAACCCATCCCCACTACCCAAGACAATATTGTCCCTCAATTCAGAGGCCTCCCATATATCCCAAACCTCACAGAAAAAATCCAAAAATCCCTACGCGATACATTCCCCACTCTAAAACTAGGACTATCGACACAGAACAAACTGAAAAACTTACATACGACTCTAAAAGACCCTATCCCACAAAAAGACAGGACCTAGGGTAGTCTACAGAATCCCCTGCATCACACCCAACTGCAATAGTGCGTACATTGGACAGACTAAAAACCCAGTAAGAAAACGTATCAACAACCACAAAAACGATGTACGGAATAAAGACATAAAGACAGCTTTAACTAGATATGCCATCACAGACGGACATGACTTTGGTTTTGACCTATACTCCATCCTTTCCACTGAATCCAACGAAGACAAACGCCTCCTTTCCGAATCAATTTTTATCCACCTAGAAAATAACCCAGTTAATGACAAAATTGACAAAGAAGTCATCTCCTCTACCTACTCCAACATCTTCCATTTATTAAAAACTCCATCCTAATCCCCTATACTTCCTGCAATATAGCCCTTTATACCTGCCTCCCTTTCCATTAACACAAAATTTTATGACTTTATGACCCCTTACTGTACTTCGCCGCTTCCGCCGCTCTTTCTTTCATCTTCTATGTTCTCTGTCCATTGGGTGGTCCAGAACCCCCCCCCCCCCCCTCACCAACTCCTTTCTTCCTATGTTTCCCTGTATTAACTGTCAGAAACGACCCCGCATTTGTGAGGAATAGTTCTCTATCTTCCCATCGGTAAGCCCATATTGTTATTCTTATATCTAATCTAATATGTAATCTGTTATTCTTATATCTGTTTTCCTAATAATCCAAACACTTCTAGAGCACATTGTTCTTCTATATATTATGTTCTAGTATTTTATGTTTTTGTCTTTTTCCATATATGTATGTGTATTTGTGTATGTAGGCATATATATATATATATATATATATATATATATATATATATATATATATATATATATATATGTGTGTATGTATATTTCAGTATTACATCCGTCCTACTTGTTTTTTACAGCCCTGATGAAGGCTTGAAGTTCAAGCCGAAACGTCGGCACAATAAAACCATTTTTATGATAAAATGTAGTTTTATTAAGTAGCAGTGACCGAACCCCGACAATCCCTACCTTGCATCATCTACGGTCAACCATCTCCTCTCAAAAAATAAAATAAGTTTTATTCTCCCTGATTTATTTATTTTTGATTTTATTTTATAACTATTTTTATTTTTATATTTTTTTTCTATTTTCCCCCATCCTTATCAATTCACACACGTCCGTTTTTAATCCTTCTTAAAAACTAACTTTCAATAAGTAATTTGGATACCTAACAACTAAAATAGAATCTAACAAGAAAGTGTCAGCAATGAATAAAACAAAATGGTATCAAAATTATTGGAGAAAATACAAGTTTAACTACTACTACTACTACTACACACACACACACACACACACACACACACACACACACATATATATATATATATATATATATATATATATATATGACTTGACAAGACTTAAAACAATAACATTACTACAAACAAGTAGACCTTTTCCCTGAAATTTCTACCTAAATATAATTAAATTGATTTAACAAAAAAAATTGTTAATTTATGAAATTGTTCAAAAAAAATAGAATGCAACAACTAGTAGGACTGAAATTAAAATAAATTTCATTCTATTTTCATTATATAAAGACTAGGAAAAATAATTTATGTCGAAGAGGTCCGACTGAGGACGCCCCAAAGATTTATAAATAAGTTCAAGCCCGAGATTAAAACCATCAAAAAAAAAAATTTGGAACAATAATAGCAAAATATTAAGATTTTCAAATTTCGCTATGTATAAGCAAGTTATCGAAAAGTGTTAAGAAGACGTTCAGACATTTTCAAATTTTTGATGCGTAAAATAGTGAAGTTTTTGACCAATTAGAAAAAAAATTGTTACCCATTTTCCCGTTTAAAGAAATATAGCTGCCGTCTATATTTTTTTTTTTTTTTTTTGGCTTTTTAATGGCATGTCAACCCTTTAAGGTCATTAACGCCATTCCTTTGATTGATAATTATTGTTTAGAGATTACACATATACATAGATACACACACACACACACATATACACACATACATCCATACACGTACATATGCATATCAGTGTCATTCAGCCATGCTTACGGAGGTATTTTTAATTTAAGGTGTAACTAAATTTTGTTGTATTGAATTTTGATATAAGGTTGAATTAAATTTTGTCAATTAACTTCGAGGCATTTAAAAAGTTGGAAAGCCGCTCTACTTGATTACTATCGTCGCCTAGAATCTCATCTAAGGAGTCAGGTAGTTGGTGTTGTTCTTTTAGTTGCTCATAAACACGGCAATTCGTCAGAATGTGTTTAACAGTGAGTAGCACATTGCATGAGCTGCAAATTGGTGGAGGTTCCTTTGACATGAGAAAGGATTGGGTGAGGTTTGTATGGCCAATTCTCATACGGGTTAACACTACTTCCTTTCTTCTTGTGCCATTTGTTGATGTCTTCCATGATTTAACACATCTCTTTATTTCTCTGAGTTTGTTTTCCCTTACTTGTTCCCAAACAGTTTGCCATGTATTCCAAATCAAGTCTTTCGAGTGGGCCATTAAATCAAATTTTGAAACTTTATAGAAAGGCATACCATCTCTAATTGCTTTCCTTGCCAAGGTGTCAACTGGTTCATTTTTATTTATCCCGCAATGTCCTGGAATCCATACAAATGTAACCTTTTGTTCCTTTAAATTTAGCTCGTAAATTCGTTTAAATATATTCACTATTATGGGATGCGATGAATATGGATCACCTATAGCAAGGAGAGCAGATAGAGAATCTGTAACTATTGTTAAATGGGATTTTGTTGGAAAATTAATATTCAGGGCTTTGTCAATTGCTATTAGCTGAGCTGTATAGTTACTGCAGATCGCTGGGAGAGCGAACAGACAGGATCCTGATGAGCTAAGTACTGCAGCACCAACTCCATTGCTAGTAGCTCAGCTGTATAGTTACTGCAGATCGCTGGGAGAGCGAACATACAGGATCCTGATGAGCTAAGTACTGCAGAACCAACTCCATTGCTAGTAGCTCCGCTGTATAGCTACTGCAGATCGCTGGGAGAGCGAACATACAGGATCCTGATGAGCTAAGTACTGCAGCACCAACTCCATTGCTAGTAGCTCAGCTGTATAGTTACTGCAGATCGCTGGGAGAGCGAACATACAGGATCCTGATGAGCTAAGTACTGCAGCACCAACTCCATTGCTAGTAGCTCAGCTGTATATGGTAGTTACTGCAGACCGCTGGGAGAGCGAACATACAGGATCCTGATGAGCTAAGTACTGCAGCACCAACTCCATTGCTAGTAGCTCAGCTGTATAGTTACTGCAGATCGCTGGGAGAACGAACATACAGGATCCTGATGAGCTAAGTACTGCAGCACCAACTCCATTGCTAGTAGCTCAGCTGTATAGTTACTGCAGATCGCTGGGAGAGCGAACATACAGGATCCTGATGAGCTAAGTACTGCAGCACCAACTCCATTGCTAGTAGCTCAGCTGTATAGTTACTGCAGATCGCTGGGAGAACGAACATACAGGATCCTGATGAGCTAAGTACTGCAGCACCAACTCCATTGCTAGTAGCTCAGCTGTATAGTTACTGCAGATCGCTGGGAGAGCGAACATACAGGATCCTGATGAGCTAAGTACTGCAGCACCAACTCCATTGCTAGTAGCTCAGCTGTATAGTTACTGCAGATCGCTGGGAGAGCGAACATACAGGATCCTGATGAGCTAAGTACTGCAGCACGAACTCCATTGCTAGTAGCTCAGCTGTATAGTTACTGCAGATCGCTGGGAGAACGAACATACAGGATCCTGATGAGCTAAGTACTGCAGCACCAACTCCATTGCTAGTAGTCAGCTGTATAGTTACTGCAGATCGCTGGGAGAACGAACATACAGGATCCTGATGAGCTAAGTACTGCAGCACCAACTCCATTGTTAGCACTTTCCTCCGAAGGAAAGTAGCTTTTGAGGTTGGACTCATGACGGAATTTTTGAAAAATTTCTTCAAATCTTTATCGATCCTACCTAGTAGACATCGAAAATGACCCCCGTTAAAATTTATATATATCTATATATATATATATATGCATATATATATATATATATATATATATATATATATATATATATATATATATATGTCTGTTAACACGATAGCGGCCAGAGTTTTTGTTTTTGCGTCACGAAACTTGGTATATAGCATTCAATTAGCAAACGATTGAACGAGTTCGTTAACCGCCAAAGTCGGTCCACCGGAAGGGGGGGTTTACCCCGAACCCAAAGCACTAATTTGACTATGTCAGCCGTAATATTTGTTATATTCCAACGAAACTTGGTATTCGTAGTATTAATATAGAGAAAAAAGTGAGATATAAAAATGAACTAAATCGGTTCATTAGAAGGGGGGGGGGGGTTTACTCTGGACCCACAATACCAATTCGCCACTACCAGCCGTGATTTTTGGTATATTTCGACGAAACTCGGTATTCGTAGTGGTAATCCATAGGTAAATATGTGTTGTAAAAATAAACTAAATCGGTTCATTAGGAGGGGGGGTTTACTCCGGACCCAAATTACTAATATACTCATACTGGTCGTAATTTCTGCTGTATTGTAACGAAACGCGGTATACGTCGTGGGTAATTCATGAGAAAGAAGTGTTGTAAAAATGAGCTGAATCGGTCAATCGGAAAGCGGGGGTTTAATTTGTAATATATTTCAATCTAAAAGCCCGCCAGATGTAGGTTCACAAAGCCGCCGCAAGGAGCGCTTTCTACCATTAGAGTGACTGTATCCTGTTCGTGCGTTAGATCAAAATACGATAATATGAGGTTTTTAGTATTTATTACGTAGTGTAATAGGTACCATGTGTAAACATAACTCTGGAAGCAAATTAATAATTGATCAGTTACTCATTACAAATTTAAAAGAGAACTATTCATGTTTTTATTTTATTTATGTAGGATATTTTAAGCAAATTGTTGTGGAAAGCAGTCTACACTACCAAAATTCTGGGGAAAGTGCTTAGTTATGCAGCTCCTGCGTGACGGACTTTGTCTTTGGAGCCATCCGTATATATTTCATGACCTTCAGGGAGTGTGGTTTTTAATTTTTTATATTCTGTCACAAATATGTAAGGATCTGTGTTGTTTTTATTATACATTGCTAGCGTTAGGTTAATAATAGGATGTGGTCATTTCCAGGGCTCTATGGATGAAACAGAATCGTGATCTATGGCTGGTATTGTTATATTATGATCTATTAATAATTTGTTTATTCTTGTAGGGAAAGATTTCTGGGTTAGACGGTTTCTAACATTATTGTAAAAGTATGGATTTATGATCGATATTTGTGGGGGGGGGGGGAGTAAATATTGCTATTATGATAATATACCATATTTCTTACGATCATAACTTATGTATTTCATATTCACATATTTATGTAGTAGATGTAAGATAAACGATCTAGTGAATATATAATTATTTATACAGAATTCATGAATATTATCTTCAAAAATCGATCATTAATTTGATATTTAATCTGTCAAAGTCAGAATGTTTCATCAGCCCCATTTATTTTTTTCTGCATTAAAGTTGTTTGATTTTTCGTTTATCTGATCGAGTCACTCTCTAATTCCACCTTCGTACCTCTATGCTGTCCTCGATGCCTTAATGGCGCGGACTCTTGGGAATTTCTTGCAAATCCAGTTCTAGCTCAAGAGCAAAGTCACAACTGCGGCATCTTAGCAGAAACCAACCCAAAAATTAAATTCAAACCCTAATTGCCCATTTTCTAGGAAACGGTTAAAGATATCGTCTTAAGTGTGGTTTTATCCGTTTTCCTACGTTGAAGAACCTATAAAAAGTGTACCTGCAAGTCTATAAATGAACAACACTACGCGTAACGATATTTGTCGCGCGAATTTCGTCCATAAAAGCGCGTTTCGGTTGGCGGATTCTACTGGTTAACGAAACTGACTTCTTAAATCAGACGAAGTAATTTTCTACCAAATTTCAACAAAATCGGGCTATTTTTGATTGTGTGAGAGAGCGAACAGACAAATATATACATATCTAAAATATAAAATTCTAGTGTTGTTTTGCCATATAAATTATTTCTAGTGATTATATTGGTAGTCACATAAAAAGTAACTAACTTATTGCAAGTGTGTGGGGATGGGGTTTATAACTGAACGAGGAATAGAGCGCTGTGAACGATGACGGCCTATAAAAATTAACAAAAAAGTCCGACTCACAGGAACTGCGTCATCTTAGCGCGGTTATGTACATCTCGAAGAAATGGAATAGATTAGCATTACAAATCACAGGAAACTGACAGTAGCCAACTTACACAGAAGTGGATAATTCTTAATCTGTATAAGTCAATACAATTATGTACTGAAAACGTACTTACTCTTCGACTACTGCTGAGAAGGCTCTATTCTAAACAACCAAAAATTCGTTGTCATTTTAAGTATCTTGTTTTACTAGCAAATTCGTTTTACTGTTATATTCAACTGTAAATATGTGCTTCATGGCGAATAATTCCATTCTGTCGTGGGTTAAATCTTCCTACAAAATAAGAAATAACGATAACTACAGTTAGAGGCTATGAGGAAGGTTATATAGACCGGAGAATTCAAAACAAACTACGTCATAATGATTAGCCACTGCCATCTTGATTGCCACAGCCACTCCAAACTTACCAATACCTTTCACCGTTTCTTTGCTTATTTTACTACTATACACTATTTCGCCCCAAACACTATCTTCTGGCGGATTCTGCTGGTTAACGAACTTGACCTTTCAAATGAGACGACAGATTTTTGTACCAAATTTCGTTAAAATCGGACCATTTTTGAGCTTGCTAGAGCGCGAACAGACAAGCATATATATATATATATATATATATATATATATATATATATATATATATATATATATATATATAAATTTGGGCCACCTATATTTTCGTGATCTATAGGGTCTGAAACGTGAAAGTTTCTAGTCGGCACTTCCGGATTACGTCATGAGGTCAACCTCATAAGCGGGTTCTCCCTATGGAGATAGGGAGTAACCGCGCTAAAAAACACCAAACATATATTTTTTTAATTCATTATACTTTATTACCTTAACTACTAATGTATTTAAAATTGTGTCTCTATCACTAATTATGACTACAAAAAAACACTATAAATCTTTTAGTGCAATGGAGTGTACGATATGTTTGGTTTCATGTTAACTAAAAAACATAAAAGGGACATTAAATGTTTGGAAAACCTCTTTAAGGTTGAACAGAAGAGAGGAAGTGGTATTGGCAAGAATACGAATCGGCCACACCAAAATAACGCATACCTACTGTCTAAAAGGACTTTACCCACCCACCTGTAAACTCTGCCATGAGGAATAAACTGCTCAACATTTACTGACACAATGCATGGGATACAACCAACAAAGGAAACAGAATAACATTTCGGGCAGTATGGAAGAAATCTTAACAGATGAAGAAAGGACAGTACAAAAAAGTCCGTCATGCAGGAGCTGCATAACTAAGCACTTTCCTCAGAATTTGTGTAGTGCAGACTACATTCCAGAACAATTTGCTTAAAATATCCTACAGAAATAAAATAAAAACATGAATAGTTCTCTTTTAATTTTGTAATGAGTAACTGATCAATTATTAATTAGCTTCCAGAGTTATGTTTACACATGGTACCTACCGTATTTTTCATCTAACGCAGGAACAGGATACAGTCCCTCTAGTGGTAGAAAGCGCTCATTGCGGCGGCTTTGTGAACCTACGTCTGGCGGGCTTTTCTATCGAAATATATTACAAAGTAAACCCCCCCTTTCCGATTGACCGATTCAGATAATTTTTACAACACTTCTTTCTCACCGCGTATACCGCGTTTCGTTACAATACAGCAGAAATTACGACTGGTATGAGTATATTAGTAATTTGGGTCCGGAGTAAACCCTCCCTTCTAATGAACCGATTTAGTTTATTTTTACAACACATATTTACCTGTAGATTACCACTACGAATACCGAGTTTCGTCGAAATATACCAAAAATCACGGCTGGTAGTGGCGAATTGGTATTGTGGGTCCGGAGTAAACCCCCCCCCCTCCTAATGAACCGATTTAGTTTATTTTTACAACACATATTTACCTGTGGATTACCACTACGAATACCGAGTTTCGACGAAATATACCAAAAATCACGGTGGTAGTGGCGAATGGGTATTGTGGGTCCGGAGTAAACCCCCCCTTCTAATGAACCGATTAAGTTCATTTTTATATCTCACTTTTCTCTCTATATTACCACCACGAATACCAAGTTTCGTAGAAATATAACAAATATTACGGCTGACATGGTCAAATTAGTGTTTTGGGTTCGGGGTAAACCCCCCCTTCCGGTGGACCGACTTTGGTGGTTAACGAACTCGTTCAATCGTTTGCTAATGGAATGCTATATACCAAGTTTCGTGACGAAAAAACGAAAACTCTGGCCGCTATCGTATTAACAGACACACACACACACACACACATATATATAAATATATATATATATATATATATATATATACATACATATATATATATATGTATATATATATATATATATATATATTTTTGGATGGAACGGCATTTTTCTCCAGCGGTGGTACTCCTCCTCATTTCTTCCTGGAATATTTCGATGGATTCATCTCCATCTTCTTCAGCCAAGGGCATGATTCCCTTGGCAACCACCGAGGAAGAAACAAGTACCTGGCTGACGAAGATGGAGATGAATCCATCGAAATATTCCGGGAAGAAGTGAGGAGGAGTACCACCGCTGGAGAAAAATGCCGTTCCATCTAAAAATACTATCCCAGCGACGAAAAATAACATCAAACATATATACATATATATATATATATATATATATATATATATATATATATATATATATATAATTTTAACGGGGGTTATTTTCGGTGTCTACTAGGTAGGATCGATAAAGATTTGAAGAAATTTTTCAAAAATTCCGTCATGAGTCCAACCTCAATAGCTACTTTCCTTCGGAGGAAAGTGCTAAAAGTACTAAAATTTGTAAAAGACGTCGGCCTACACCATGAAATATAACACTAGAGAACTGCCAATGACTCACATGGGTAGAGGAAGTATATACCTAACAAATAAATAGATATGTTTGGTTAGTCAAAAATAACATCTTTAGCCAAAAATAACAGACTGGATGGTTAACCCACACAAGAACATGCCACCTATAATTGTCCGTGTGAAAAAACACGTTTTGCTAGAATCGAAGCAACAAACAGACATTGCATGGGCGTATATAGAAAATAATTTCGGGAGGGGGGGGGGGCTGAGACCATTTCCGGGGTATGGAATACTAAAAATGAAGAGCTTGGAATAGTTTTAGGCAGCTAAAACGCTATTACACGTAAAGTAAAATATTTTTTTATGAACCTAGTGATCTTATTTAATTTATTTTTAAGACAAGTTTTTACCATGAAATAAAAATTTCGGGAGGGACTGCAGCCCCCTCAGCCCCCCCCCTTATTTAAGCCCTTGAGACATTGTTTGGCCTTGCGACTTATTGATTGTCATTGCGAATGCCAAACTAATTGGAAATTGAACGCTTCAGAATTCAATCGGCATATTTGTGGTAATAATAATGTCTGAGAACTGTGTAGCGAGTAAGATAAAAATTATTGTGTGAGAAAGACTGTAGAACGGTTTCGTTCTCATCCTTAATCTCTTCATATCCTGTTTACTAGCTGAGAAGTGACACCGGTAGACACCTGCCGGGAATAACTGATCTTGTGATAATATAGCAATTAAAAAAATGGGGTTTGATGATAGAAGGGTGAACATTTATGGTTGTAAATAAAAAATTGTCCAAAACATTTTGGGGTGGACCATCCTTATCACTTAGGGGTATGTAGAATAGTTAAGATCATATTCTCAGACCTACCAAATATAAACAAATTTGTTTATAAAAATAGGTCAAGCCTTTCCAGAAGAAGGGAGGAACCGCGATAAAAGACGCCGGAACTTTAATTTTTGACAGTTTATGTTTCGTCCCATCGATGAACGATGCATTAGAAATTTCTATTCAAAGCCTTCCAAATCTCAGAGGACTAAGTAAAATGACGAAGTTCCTCAGAGTTGGACGTTATTTATATTTCTTGCTGAGGAATTCGCTTACTTTACGCAGCTGGGAATGAAGATAAAGACCGACGATCCACCTACAAGGGACACACCCTCGTGTCGTAACCCCGGCCTTCCACATCTGAAGCACCGAGATATCGCGCCATCCATCATAACGCCCATTGCCACCGCACTGGATTCGATATGGTATTTATATCACGAACAAATCTGTCGCTGACGAAAACACAAACCCGTGCGAGTTTGAAGGTGATTTATGTTCCGGATTTCGTTAAAGGTTAACAGATCGCCCAAAGTAAGGAGATAGTAAACAAACCTGTGACTCGCAGGATATGCGTCGTCTTGGCGTGTTCCCAAAAAATGATTTCACCTCATGTGATCTATTAATGGAAAGAAAACAACACCCCGGGGGTCATGAGTGTTAAGGCGTGGTGACCTATAGATAACCCGACATAAAATTCTGAGTTAATTATAATGGACGTTAAAATGTATATAAAAGCACTTCCAAAATACAGTCACCGTTTCTTGATCAGCATTGGTTATGTCGAAAACGAACCCATTTTTAACCAGTTTTATTCCTTCAAATATCTGCTTATGTCGCACAAGAAGGTATGCGAAATTTCCAAAACTGGTCTTGTTTGTAAAAGAAATATGCGTTTCATATACGTAATACCTTCTCAACCCGATAAGTGAACTTTTATACAGCTTACTTTGGATGAATTTCAAATGTACGAAAACATTTCAGACTCAATCTGCCGTTTTCTAATCACCGAAACCGCGAATGAAAGATACCACATTCAACGTGATTTTATTCCATATTACACGTCAAATTGTTGATAATAATGTATCTTACCATCTTAATTATGGTAAGAAAATGCATATGTATAGATATATTTAATCATTTTCACGCCTCGAAAGGAGCACTCATTGAAAGAACTGACAGAAAGTCCTTACAACAAGGTGTGCAAAGGTACGAAGCATATCGGGTATTATTGTAGAAGTTGTTATATATATATATATATATATATATATATATATATATATATATATATATATATATATATATTAATTCTTGTGAAAGAATATATATTTTCCGCCTCCGAAGACCCGATATATATTTTCCACTTTTTCTTGTTTCTTTTTCTGGCAGGGGGTCGATAAAGCAGTACACTCTTGGTTCACATTAACTTCATTATTTGGTTTGTTTCACCCGACATGTTTCGTCCCTTTTCGCACTTCTTCAGGGGCTTTCCTATGCAACAATATTTGTTGTAAATCCTAAACTTAAAATTGATTACACTAATATACATCTATCCTTTCCCTAAATAAATTCACATTTCAACATATCATCTTCCTGATAAGGTAGAATTAAGATTAAAATAAAATATTATATGTTGAAATGTAAATTTATTTAGGGAAAGGATAGATGTATATTAGTGCAATCAATTTTAAGTTTAGGATTTACAACAAATATTGTTGCATACGAAATCCCTTGAAGAGGTGCGAAAAGGGACGAAACATGTCGGGTGAAACAAACCAAATAAAGTAGTTAAAGTGAACCAAGAGTGTACTGCTTTATCGACCCCCTGCCAGAAAAAGAAACAAGAAAAAGTGGAATATATATATATATATATATATATATATATATATATATATATATATATATAAAAAAAGAATTTGGATATATAGATAAAAAAGAATTTGGATATTTTGGGTCATCTATAAGAATAAATAATATATATATATATATATATATATATATATATATATATTATTTATTCTTATAGATGACCCAAAATATCCAAATTCTTTTTTATCCTAGTAGGCATGGGGTCATTAAAAAAGGGAAGACTGCTTTAATGACCCCATGCCTACTAGGATAAAAAAGAATATATATATATATATATATATATATATATATATATATATATATATGTTATTTCGGTTAATGTATATGGCTCGTCACATCGTAAATACTTGCACCAACTTGTACTACAGTATTATGCATATGAAGGTTACAATGCCCGTTGCACATGCAGGCATTGCTGCGTGTATGACTCTATGATGAGAGAACAATGTAGAAAGCTGATGGTTTGTGTGCCTTGTATGCAAATAGTGCACTTGATTCCTGATGTACTTCTGAACAAATAGGTCACGTAAATAACGGTGGTTCATATTTGTATTTATGTATATGTGTGTGTATATATATGTGTGTATATATATATATATATATATATGTGTGTGTGTTTGTGTATGTGGAAAGAGAATCTCCCTTGTACGCGACCAGCCATTGCTGGTGATTGTTCTTGTTAGATTTAAAAAAAAAACTTTATTAAATTTAAATTTTAAATTTATTTTTTCTTTGTTTTTGGCTATGTTATTAAATGACGACTACTATTTATAAGAAATGTTTGTCTGTGATGAGTGGCCAAGTTTGCCAGAAACTAGTCGACATGAATCAAATGGATTAAATGAAGTTTTGAAGCAATTTTCTGACGCATGGGGCCTAAAACCCTAAAAGAAGAAATATATATATATATATATATATATATATATATATATATATATATATATATATATATATATATGGGGCGAGGTTAGCTCAGTGGTAGAGCACTGGACTAATAAGCTGGAGCCCTGAGTTCAAATCCCGAGCAAGCACTAAAGATTTTTTCTTCTAGTGTCTTCGCTCATGGGTTGAATTCGGCCTCCCTGACCGTCCCTAGGCCGACCCAGCCTTTAATTAATTTAATAGTGGGTACCTTGGGTGTTAATGACTGTAGCAGTCGAAGCGGCCAAGGGGAAAATCAGGCGGCCGAAGCATAGTACTGACCACACTATCTCCCTAGTGTGCCTCTATAGTAGATACCTCTATAGTATCTGCCCCTCAGGGCCCTCGTGGCCTGTTACGGGACTGATTTTTATATATTTATATATATATATATATATATATATATATATATATATATATATATATATATATATATATATTTAGGATAATTACTCACCGACGGAGCCCCATTCAGGATGTGCCAGGTTATTATACCAGCCATCGTAGCGCTGTATCTCCGTGTAACTCTCCTTTCGTTCTGCAAACAAACATACAAAGATATTATTATTTTTTTTTTCATTTTAAATTTTAGCGTCCATTATTATGAACTAAGTTAATAGTAGTATTTCATTTTAGATAGGGGAATGCAAAAAAAATGGTTGTTCTGCTCTAGTGGCTACCAGAGATCTGCTCTGAAGGGAAATTATTTTGATTAAGACAAAAAAAAAAAAAAAACAGTTATTAGTAGTATCTGTTATGCGGCTTAAATTAGGAATTTCTATTCACATGAGTGATAACTTCACTTCCATTCAGCTGTGATGCAAAATCTGTACACCTCCAGCCTTTTGACATTTTCATGTCATTATGAAAGCAACCTCAATGGTTTGTAGGGTTCTGCAGGAGAACAGAAGCATTTACTGAAGTACGTTCTATGTAGCTTTCATTGATTTGTTCTGGGATAAGCAATACAGAAACCAACATATGATGCTGGAAAATTATTTAAAGCAGGTGGAATGGTGATCTCTAAAAACAACAACAACAACAAAAATCAGGGTGGCAACCTTTAGATAGCCCGGCGCTAATAGTTGATGCGCCGTTAAAAACGAAAAAAACTAAAATCATTTTTATTTTGAACCGAAACAAATAGTTTTTTACACAAATTAAAGAAAAAAAAACAAAGGAAATAAATAAAATAAAATTAAAACAAAATGTCTTAGTACAGCCTCGGCTTGAGGCGTCGGGCTGTAGGTTCTCCCAGATGTCTTGGTACAGCCTCGGCTTGAGGTGTCGGGCTGTAGTTTCTCCAAGATGTCTTGGTACATCCTCGGCTTGAGGCGACGGGCTGTAGGTTCTCCGAGATGTCTTGGTACAGCCTCGGCTTGAGGCGTCGGGCTGTAGGTTCTCCAAGATGTCTTGGTACAGCCTCGGCTTGAGGCGTCGGGCTGTAGGTTCTCCGAGATGTCTGTGTACAGCCTCGGCTTGAGGCGTCGGGCTGTAGGTTCTCCGAGATGTCTGTGTACAGCCTCGGCTTGAGGCGTCGGACTGTAGGTTCTCCGAGATGTCTGTGTACAGCCTCGGCTTGAGGCGTCGGACTGTAGGTTCTCCGAGATGTCTGTGTACAGCCTCGGCTTGAGGCGTCGGGCTGTAGGTTCTCCGAGATGTCTGTGTACAGCCTCGGCTTGAGGCGTCGGGCTGTAGGTTCTCCGAGATGTCTGTGTACAGCCTCGGCTTGAGGCGTCGGGCTGTAGGTTCTCCGAGATGTCTGTGTACAGCCTCGGCTTGAGGCGTCGGGCTGTAGGTTCTCCGAGATGTCTTGGTACAGCCTCGGCTTGAGGCGTCGGGCTGTAGGTTCTCCAAGATGTCTTGGTACAGCCTCGGCTTGAGGCGTCGGGCTGTAGGTTCTCCGAGGTGTCGGTGTACAGCCTCGGCTTGAGGCGTCGGGCTGTAGGTTCTCCGAGATGTCTGTGTACAGCCTCGGCTTGAGGCGTCGGGCTGTAGGTTCTCCAAGATGTCTTGGTACAGCCTCGGCTTGAGGCGTCGAACTGTAGGTTCTCCGAGATGTCTGTGTACAGCCTCGGCTTGTGGCGTCGGGCTGTAGGTTCTCCGAGATGTCTTGGTACAGCCTCGGCTTGAGGCGTCGGGCTGTAGGTTCTCCGAGATGTCTGTGTACAGCCTCGGCTTGAGACGTCGGGCTGTAGGTTCTCCGAGATGTCTGTGTACCGCCTCGGCTTGAGGCGTCGGGCTGTAGGTTCTCCGAGATGTCTTGGTACAGCCTCGGCTTGAGGCGTCGGGCTGTAGGTTCTCCGAGGTGTCGGTGTACAGCCTCGGCTTGAGGCGTCGGGCTGTAGGTTCTCCGAGATGTCTGTGTACAGCCTCGGCTTGAGGCGTCGGGCTGTAGGTTCTCCAAGATGTCTTGGTACAGCCTCGGCTTGAGGCGTCGAACTGTAGGTTCTCCGAGATGTCTGTGTACAGCCTCGGCTTGTGGCGTCGGGCTGTAGGTTCTCCGAGATGTCTTGGTACAGCCTCGGCTTGAGGCGTCGGGCTGTAGGTTCTCCAAGATGTCTTGGTACAGCCTCGGCTTGAGGTGTCGGGCTGTAGGTTCTCCAAGATGTCTTGGTACAGCCTCGGCTTGAGGCGTCGGGCTGTAGGTTCTCCTAGATGGTAATTCTTGGCACCAATAGAGAGATCCAGTTTGTCTTAGTATCTGCGGGTCAATTCTTCTATATGAAATGCGAGAGACTCAACTCCCAGTTCCCGAGGAGTTTCGAACGGACCAAGGGGCGTTGGCTGCAATCCGTAGGACTTTGTTCTGTAAAGTCTGAAGTCTTTTGATGTTCGTCGTGTTTGTTCCATACCACACAGGGCAAGCGTAAGTCAGTATTGGGAGGATCATGGTCTTGTAAAGGAGTGTGACTAATGAAGGTCGGAGTGATGTTTTTCTGTTCATCAGTGGGAATAGTTTTGAAAGTCTAGTGTGTGCCTGTCGTAATTTTATATTAGATTGTAGTTTCCAAGTAAGTCGTGTATCGAAGTGTAGTCCTAGATAACAAACACCCTGGTCCATCGGACACCAAGGAACTGCAAGTCCATCCAATCGGATTTCTGGAATTTCTTCGTTTGAGATCCTCCGAAGTGAGAATACTTTGGCCTCAGTCTTGGTTGAATAAAATACCAGTCCCTATTTCCTGTGCCAGTGTGTCAACGAGTTTACCGACGCTTGCAGAGATATAAACAAAAACCACTAAAAAATATATATAAATCTGTCCCGTAACGCGCTACAAGTTCCCAGATATGCAGATACACTGTAGATATCTGATTATTAACACTTAAGCAGACTAGCGAAATATGTTGGTCAGATTTATGCTCCGGCCGCTTAATTGTCCCTATATAGGTGCCCTTACAATGCTACAAGGGCCTATAGACGTTCTGACGCCTCGAATGATGCTACAAGATACAAGATAAAATCTTTACTATACGTCAGTGTTCTTCAGAACTCGATTCTAGTGCTGTACCACTGAGCCAAACTCCCTTATTAGAATGATTTCTAATAAGGGAGTTTATTTTGAACTCATTTATTTTCAACCTATTTGTTTTTAAATCTATCTAACTTAACATACCTACTCACATGGATGGTTTTTTGGAGTGGCATCGATTGTTGCGGCACCTACATCGGCTCACACTGAGGATTATATGCTTTTCGCCATAGAGACTGAGCATTAACAAAATAAAATAAAAATGATTTCTATAACAGTTCGCGATGAAATTGCCTTGAAGATTTCTCATCGTGCGTTCATCCAAACCTCCACTCCCCTCGAAAATTTGATTTAATTGGTGAAAATGTGACATAATCCCTTAAAAATGTATTAAATCACTTAGTTCAGGATAAATAATTTTTTGGGGGTGTAATAGCGTTTAGTTTGCTAACTATGCCAACTTCTGGATTCTTAGTTCCCCGAAAGTATTTTCTATATACGCCCGTGCAATATACCGGCTTTGACTTTGATCATTTACCGCTTTAGATAACTTCAAAAACTGTTATTACATGTTATCGTGACTTTATTAAATCCTTATTAGAACAACAATCACCCTCAACAGCTGGAATGTGATCACGATTCCTATAAGAACCCGGAGCTAAATGGTTCAAGTAATTCGTCTGTAGGAATTTTCTAGGACTTGATAGCAACCACTAGAGTAATTGTAGGTAAGAGGTTACAATTTTTAGCGCGATTCCTTCCTCCATAGGGAGGAAACCCGTTTATGATGTTGGCGCGATAACCCTATCTGGAAGTGCCTATTCAGTTGAACCTTTTTCTAGATGCTGGACTAGTGGTGAGCGATTCTCGAAAATGAATCGATCTTTTGAATCGATTCGAATAGAAATGTAAAGATTCCAAGTTCTAGATTGTTAGTATTCCACTCCCCAAAATACTCCCAGCCCCCCCTCCCCAAACTCTGCCAGCCCCCCCCCCCCCCCCGAAATCATTTTCTATATACGCCCTATATAGAAGTTCCTACATGTGGGGCTTTTTCGTTCCTCTGTCGAAACAAAAAATGAAACAAGCTGATAAATTCTACAAACAAATCTCGAACGTGATCTGGATTTTAGTGTGCATAAATATATTTACATTAAGAAATAAGTGGCTTGAGTGTTTTAATCTGACAGATATCTGGTTTAGAAATGGCGCGCCGAGAATTCGGCCGGCAGATCGTGTCAGAGATTCGGAAATTAATGAAGAATTAATCACAAGACTGCAACTTTCTACAAACAAATTTATTCATTTTTCTTCTTTATTCGAGGATATTAATCTCTGTTTCTTGTTCAGAGTCCGCCGATGGTGCTGCCATCTGTGTTTGGAGGGTTTCACTTCAAGACAGCTCGTTTATAAACTTTAATTTTATATTAAATTAATTAGTTAGCAGCCTGTTGAACGACTTAATAAAATTCTGTTCCATGTGAATTTGTATACCCAAACCAATTCTTCAAAACGGTCAGGGGAAAGCTTGGTTTAGAAACAGATTTGCTTCTTATTATGTTACAAATCGCACCCTCCATAATGACCTAAATATCCCATATATATTTGTCCAAGATATAATCCCTAGCCACTTGTTAACTTTCCATAGTAAATTAATCAATCATCCTAATCCTCTAGCCCAATCCTTATCCTGCACCCATCGTCCTCCCTTTCCACCAAGACGTCTTAATAGGAAGTGGCCCTGGGATCTAGTTAGGCAGTGAAGTGAACAAAAAACAATTATTCGTGAGATGATCAATGAAATTATAATTGTATAAATTGAGTGGATATTTTCTCTCCTGAGGATAACACAGCCCAATCCTCCCTGCTAGTCACAGGGTGTGTTCGGATGGCGTAAGGTAACTCCAGGTCATCCTAGAATCCTTCCTAACAAGGAAGGTATTCGGCTGGCAACAGGGGACACCTGAGGCGTGGAAAAGTAACCGTATCAAATTTCGGAATGCTTTGAATTGTAGATTGTAATATTTCTGAAAATAAATAACAATTTATTGATAGTAAGAAAAAAGAAACTGATTGGCATAGAAACAGACATTTCCTAAACACTTTCAACATATCCTGAAATGCACAGGATACCTCTTCTTTTCAAGGGAGAAAATGGTTGATTTAACATTTTCAGATGGCTGCACTCTTGATAGAAATGTTGAAAAAAACTCTTCACCTCTTCAGGGCTACTACTTGTTAGGAAGTCCTTTCATCTCCATGTAAATCCCCACTAGAAATATTAATTCTATTATCACAGCGAGGCTTTCGGAGTGAACAGCTATATCTTCAGAGAGTCTTGTATGACTGTAGGCGGTTCAAAAGTTGTCTACGTGCCAGTTTTCAATTGAACCTCCTGCAGCAACATACTTACTCCAAAAGCGTCACTATGTAAATAGTATAATTAAATCTGTTGGAGACCTTATGTTCTAGGTTTCCTGTTTGATATATACTACCACAACAGCTCGGATGAATCTTTGTCGACACGTTTGTATCACTAACTTACTGACGGACGGTAAGGTCCCTGAAGGACCATGGCCTCTGCTAGCAGCTTCTTCCATTCTCCCGGTCGGCAGCGAATCTCCTCCAACGGCTGATCCCCAGGTCCTTCAGGTCTTTATAAACATCATCCAGCCAGCGAAGACTGGGCTTCCCTCGCCTCCGTCCTCCTCCAGGCTTGCCCTACAGGAGTTTCCGGGGTAGTCGTGTAGGTCCATCGCAGCTGCCCAGTATTTATGTGTGTCACTATGTCCTTCTATCCATAAAGATCCTGCAGCTCTCGGTTGCTGCTGATCCTCCACTGCTCACCGATCTTCACAAGCCCATAAATCCGCCGCAGAACCTTTCGCTCCCAAACTCTCAGCATACGCATAGACTCTGAAGTTAGCGTCCATGCCTCGCTGTCGTAAGTAACTGTGTGTTAGAATACTTCTATATACCAGTACCTTTGCGTTTCTGGACAGCCTTTTATCCTTGAGTACCTCTGCAAACCTTTATTTTCCTCAATATAATTCTACCTGAGAACTTCCAACTATTATTAATCTAGACTTAAAAGAACATATTAAGTCATGTGGTTGCGTCTGCCTCCAGATGTAATCATTTTGGTTGCTAGTGGATACTATACTTTTTCGCTTGCTTTTTACAGGATATCGGTGAATCCTAAAGTTAGTGACGCCATCTCAAATTATTCCAATGCCTCCCCGATAAATTTATGCATTTCGGGAGTACTGTAATTGGGCAGGTTTTAATACCAGCTAAGTTTTGTTGTCACTTTAACAATATGATGACCGGTGATACCAACATGACCCAAATATTTGTTGTGTATGTTTTCAGCCATTAGGCGCTCCTTAAAGTATTTTAATACTGCCATAGTGTTTGATGGGATCGATAGACAATGTGTTATTTGTGGATTCCAGTGGCCTGTTGTTTGCATCATGTGTGCTTCTATAAATAAGGCTTCTATAGTACGGAAAGCACGTCGGTTAGTGGCCATAGCAACGAAACCCTCGAGTACCATCGTCCGGACGTAGCCGAACTGTTACAGTTCTGGCGTCTTACTAGGCCATAGCTAAGACATACCCATGTCAAACTTTTACTTAGTGATATGTAGCATGGTTAGGAGTGGATAGTTGCTGACTAGTATATAAAATCCTCTCCTAACATTTCCCCGTGGTAAATAGCTTGTATCATGGATATGTCCGCGGACGACATCCTGACACACACGATCCCGAATGACTAGTTATAAAACGCTGCAACTAACTCCACTGATTTAATCTCCAATGATTTTACGTCATAACCTATGAAAATTTGACGGTTTCGATAGTACGGTAACGACGTCGGTTACCATAGCAACAGAACCCTCGTGTACCAGAGTCCGGACGTAGCCGAACCGATATAGTTTTAGCGTCTTACTAGCCCATAGCTAAGACATATCCATCTGGTCAATATAATATTTTTTGGAACTGTTAAAGGATTTAAGAGCTATTTTTGGATAACTGGCAAGAGCTATTTCACTCCTAAGAGCTAGCGCTTTGACTATATTATGCTAATTAGCTCGTCGGTAGAGATCAAAAGGACCCGATGGAATGTCGACATTGGTTTCCTAATTCCTAAGACCGGTTAATTAATGTCATTCACGAGAGTAGGTAGCTATTAGGGTGTGGTCCAAGTCCAACATCGCGACATTGGGTCGAATCATTGTCGAAGGTTAGTTAGGCCTGTGTTTAAGAAGTGGTTCTGCATTTGGTGGGGGAAGGCCACATCTCAGGAACTGTGCCATCTAAGCGCATTTCGTTGGGCCACCGGTGGACAAAAGATACAGATACTGTACAGGTATCTGATAATGGATGTAAAGACACACTATGAGAGTATGCCGATTTTATCACATAAAAAAAAATCCGACTCTCAGAAACTGAATCATCTTAGCACGGTTCCGTTCTTAATCCTAATGTCATTTGGAAAGGATGAGATAGAAACAGTTGTAATTTTGTTTAGACCTTTCATGATATAATTTATGACCCCAAATAGGTCACGGTTGTAAGGGTACATACCTCAGAACCCGACACAGAAAAATGACTCCCTGGCCTTGTCAAGGTTCACTCTAGAAGCACACTACTTACTGTTTCTTATTTTCTTTTACTATAATACGAATTTTAGTGGTCTCCCGTGGTCTAGTGGCTAGCGCCATAGATACATAAGCGGGAGATGGTGGGTTCGACTCCCATCGGCGGCAGGAATTTTCTCATCCCATGGCTCGCTAGGAAAATTCCTCGTTGCACCCTGGATGTTGGCGCTAATGGCCTAGATTTGTCGATGCGCCGTAAAAAAAATAAAATAATAATAACTCCAAACGCAACCAAAATTTAAACATCTTTGTTTATATGAATTTCAAACATGCAGAAAATATTTTAACTGAATCCCATGATTCTAAGTATCCAAACCAAAAACTTGATTCAACAAATATTAACTATCGAACGGTTTGAAAAAGGCTCAGTTCGTTTTCCTCAGTTATTGCTTGTTATTGTAGAAATGCGTTTAGCAGAAAAATGAATTTGTCAGGAAAACAAGGTCCTTAAAGGTTCTAAAGATGGAATGGAGAATTGGATCGTTATGACAGAAAGATGACGCAGTTCCTGCAAGTCCGCTTTATGACTGAACCCTGAGGAATTCAATGTTGAGATTCCGTTCATTTGATATCCTTTCTCCAATAAATCAAAGCCGAAGGTTTGCAGAACAGCTGGAAATCGTGGCGAATCGTGGGTGTAATTATATCGATTACCAGTTCTGTCTGATATCATGCAGGGATCTCTGGAAACCAGGTCGAGGTTAAACCCTTCAGACGATAGGTGCAGTCTGGTTCCGACGAAGAGGATGTGAGTAATGCTCGCTTGTCTGGGAAGTAGTCTAAGGCCTCGAGTAAGATACGAGCGAAGAGCGATGAGCGATAAGCGAAAAGCGTCAGAGCAACGTCGCTCACATTGAAGTTAAGCCAAATAAAAGAGCAAATTGGTTGTTATTGAATGGGAGCTTTTAATTTCGGAAGTGCAAGGTATACAATAACAACAGATACAGTGATTTTAAAAGTACAATCATAACCAAGAAAATATGAGTAGAGGTTGAAAATGCATTAAATGTGCAAGGTATGATACTTTTATTAACTAAACATTTAAAATATTAATTTCTTTAATTAATATTTTAATTAAAAAATGTTTATTGGAGTAAATTGCCAAGAATCACCAGCAGCTATTCAGCGGAACTACATGCCATCTCGCTTGCCTTAGACAATATACAGGACGTAACACATACTAAGATAACAATTTGTACTGACTCACTTAGCGCAATACTAGGACTACAGAACCCGTACAACCTGAACCCACTTAACATACGAATACTAGAACAGATTTACCGGACAAATAAACGGATAACAATATATTGGCTCCCAGGACATGAGGACATAGAACAAAATACAAAAGTTGACAAAATTGCTAAAAATGCAACAAGACAACATTACCAGGACATATACAATACTACATACCAAAACATGCAAGCAGAAGCCAAAAAGTCCGTCACGCAGGAGCTGCATAACTAAGCACTTTCCTCAGAATTTGGGTAGTGTAGATTGCTTTTCAGAACAATTTGCTTAAAATATCCTACATAAATAAAATAAAAACATGAATAGTTCTCTTTTAAATTTGTAATGAGTAACTGATCAATTAATACTTTGCTTCCAGAGTTATGTTTACACATGTTACCTATTACACTACGTAATAAATACAAAAAAAAAATCAGTCCCGTAACAGGCCACGAGGGCCCTGAGGGGCAGATACTATAGAGGTATCTAATTCATGACCATACGGCACACTAGGGAGATAGTGTGGTCAGTACTATGCTCCGGCCGCCTGATTTTCCCCTTGGATGCTTCGACTGCTAAAGTCATTAGCACCAACCAAGGTACCCATTATTAAATTAATTAAAGGTTGGGTTGGCCTAGGGACGGTCAGGGAGGCCGAATCCAACTGGTGAACGAAGACACTAGAAGAAAAAATCTTTAGTGCTTGCTCGGGATTTGAACTCAGGCCTCCAGCTTATTAGTCCAGTGCTCTACCACTGAGCTAACCTCGCCCCCATAAATAAATAAATTATTTAATTTATAAATAAATTAAATAAAATAAATAAATACAAAAATTAATTAATTAATGGCTAACCTCGCCCCCATAAATAAATAAATTGAATAAAATAAATAAATACAAAAACCTCATATTATCGTATTTTGATCTAACGCAGGAACAGGATAGTCACTCTAGTCGTAGAAAGCGCTCCTTGCGGCGGCTTTGTGAATCTACGTCTGACGGGCTTTTCTATTGAAATATATTACAAATTAAACCCCCGCATTCCGATTGACCGATTCAGCTCATTTTTACAACACTTCTTTCTCATGAATTACCCACGACGTATACCGCGTTTCGTTACAATACAGCAGAAATTACGACCGGTATGAGTATATTAAGAATTTGGGTCAAGAGTAAACCCCCCCTTCTAATGAACCGATTTAGTTTATTTTTACAACACATATTTACCTGTAGATTACCACTACGAATACCGAGTTTCGTCGAAATATACCAAAAATCACGGCTGGTAGTGGCGAATTGGTATTGTGGGTCCGGGTCGGGCTTGGAGTCTGGTAGTCAACTTGACTACCAGACTCCAAGCCCGACTAGCCATGCAGTCCTCGCTCCCTGCTCAACACAGTAGAACCTCCAGCTCTCCTTCCAACTCCTCCGCAGATTCTCTCACCACATCCATCGCTTCAGGACCTGAACCCACCTTACAACAGAGGAATCTTCAAGCTTCCCAACAAACCGAGCCCTGATGAAGGCTTGAAGTTCAAGCCGAAACGTCGGCACAATAAAACCATTTTTATGAAAAAATGTAGTTTTATTAAGCAACAGTGACCGAACCCCGACAATCCCTACCTTGCATCATCAACGGTCAACGATCTCCTCTCAATATATTGACAGAATGTTTACTGAGACAGAACTATGACTTACCGGACAACATGACTGAGTTACTCTCTGATGGGAGCCAATATATAGACAAGATTTACAATTACTTGAAATACAGAAACTTATTTGACCGAATATGACGACACTATAATATTAATTAACTCTTCATTGTAACTATCTGAAATTGAGTAATATATACTATTAAGATTTATACAATCATATACTACTCCAACTCACTGACTACATGTAAAACTAAATATTAACATAAACAGTACAGATACACTTTACAAATTCTTAATTCATCGAGACTGATTTTATTATTGTCTTTTTTTATTTTATTTCCTTTAAAGAACATTTTAATTGTGTTATCGCCTTTTAGCGTTAAACAATACATAACTAAATAAATAAAAAAATTATTGGAGTATGAGATGAGGGAGACTAAAGAAATTACCGCCCAGCCGCTCTGTATCGTAGCCAATGCCGCTCTTCTAAACGCTCGGTCACTCTGTCGTTCTGTCGCTCATCGCTCGTATCGTACCTCAGGCCTTAGGATAGTATGGGAAGGTTTTAGGCTACATCGTCGATACAAATGCAAAGTATCGAATGTGAAAAAATGCATCTTTCATTTTCAATCTTTACTAATTTCTGCTGGACTTATGCTCGGCAAATTCTTGAATCTGATTTCACTCTATTAAAGGGAAGGTATTCCACTATCAAAAGGTCAAATCCGCCGAATATTTGACTGTCCAAAAAAAAAAAAAGTTCTGAATAAATGCTTTTCCGCTCTGAAAAGTGGTGATTTTCACATTCGATACTTTGCATTTGTAATGACGATATGTCGAGTAATACCTGTCAGTGATGTACAACAAAAACAAAATAACATATCAGTCCCCTATCAGGCTACGTGGCCTAGGTGAGAGGGGCAGATTCTAAAGAGGTATCTGACTCGCGACCATACCACACACTAGGGAGATAGTGTGGTCAGTTCTACACTTCGACCGCCTGATTTCCCTCTTTGCAGATACCCATTAATAAATTTTATAAAGGCTGGGTTCATCTAGGGACTGTCAGGGAGGCCGAATCCAACCCAGGACCCAATAAAAAATGTTACTATAACCCTACAAACGCGAAGATATTTTCGCTCGAATACCGCCCATAAAAAAGTGTTCCTGTCTATTGGATTTGAAAGTCGGCACTTCCTGATTGCGTTATGTAATCAACCTCATAAGCGGGTTTCCTACCTATGAGGAGAGGGAGGAACTGAGCTAAAGGCATGGTTACATTGTGATATATAAATTGGTCCCAGAAATAAGTGTTCAGAGCAATATAAAAACTATTCGTGGCCCCAACAAAAATACACCGTGCCGTTTATTACATACACAATTGTATAATTATTGTTTATGACTCAATTGCCGAAAAGCGCCCGTAAAATGAACCGGATGCTGTAAGGAATATGACAGTAATATAGGGTCTTTTTGCGAAGACCACATCCAGTTACTTTTGAAGTAGCAGTAGTGATTGTATCAGTGATTCAGCGCATGCGCATAACTCCTTTGCCTTCCTATTGGAGGATTCCGATGACCAATCGCATTGGTTCTTGCTGGGAGTAAAGTAACCTTCAACAGTGAATTAGCTTTTGATTATGAAAGCTCTGCTTATGTTACTGAGAAAAAATTAGTGTTTTACAATTAGTTCGCGATGTTCCTGACAAAGAAAAAGGGATTGGTTTCTTACTCGGAAAAATTAATGGAATCCTATTAATTTTAGCGAGTTGGATAGACTAGAGTAGCTAAAATTAATATAATTCTATTAATTGCGAGTTGGATTGACTAGAGTTTAGATATCTTCTTGAGCGAGCGGAAACGCATAGCATGTAATGCTTTATAAATGTAAAATATCCAAAAAAGAGAGAGAGAGAGAAAATGAATAAAATATGTTTGTTTACAAATAACGTTGTTTGTTATCCTTCATAACCTGCAAAACAATCAACTTTAAAGCTTAATAACTTATTTCATAGTTGAGAGAATTGATTTTGATCATATTAACCTTTTTATTAATAAATATTGCTTGCCATTATCTAATATGAATTATCGCCGTAGATATCGAGTCAAGAAGTAGTAGATAACCAGCAAAGAACCTATAAGCTAATCAGTAAGCTTATCAGCTATTACGAGTAACTGTTATAAATCACTACTGCTACTTCAAAAGTAACTGGATGTGGTCTTCGCAAAAAGACCCGTAATATATTCTAGGATGACTAAATATCGATAGTACTTCCTGTAAAGTCGTATTCCAAGGATACGATACTCTTCATCAGAAGCATCAAGGACGGAAAAGCCTCATAGCTTTAACGATCACTATGTAAATACAACGTTGGAATCTACATCTCCGCTCATAGCTTTAACGATCTATGTAAATACAACGTTGGAATCTACATCTCCGCTCATAGCTTTAACGATCTATGTAAATACAACGTTGGAATCTACATCTCCGCTCATAGCTTTAACGATCTATGTAAATACAACGTTGGAATCTACATCTCCGCTCATAGCTTTAACGATCTATGTAAATACAACGTTGGAATCTACATCTCCGCTCATAGCTTTAACGATCTATGTAAATACAACGTTGGAATCTACATCTCCGCTCATAGCTTTAACGATCTATGTAAATACAACGTTGGAATCTACATCTCCGCTCATAGCTTTAACGATCACTATGTAAATACAACGTTTCTCATTCTCTTACTTTTAGCACTTTCCTCCGAAGGAAAGTAGCTATTGAGGTTGCACTCGTGACGGAATTTTTGAAAACATTCTTCAAATCTCCATCGATCCTACCTAGTAGACACCGAAAATTACCCCCGTTAAAATTTATATATATATATATATATATATATATATATATATATGTGTGTGTGTGTGTGTGTGTGTGCATATACAGGGTGTTCAAAACTCGATTTACACCCCCCTTTTATTCCACAATTTTTAAAATTTAAAAACGAAACTTGGTGGGTCCTAACGTGGTCAAATGAACTTTCATTGGACCTAATGCACGACCCCTCAACTTTCTCCAGTTCTTCTCCAGAGACCCTAACTCTGGAATCTCCAATGGAAAGGGGTTATTTTTATGGCGGATTATTTTAGAGAATTGGATTTTATGTCGATTTTATATCTGTCATTTTTTCGCTAAAGCGCACCAATGAGTAACACATTGCCAAAAACTGATAAAACCCTTGTTTTTCGTCACTTTTCTGCCAATAACGTAGAAACTATGCCCGTAATGAAAAAAGTAGTTGATATAAACGTTGTAGAGGATTAAATTTACTTTTCAAAAAGTACCTTTAAATGCCTAAAATGTTAATAGGAATGAAGCAAAACAGACTTTTGTTATCCATCAACGTGATCTATGCTGCAGTAAAACTTAATAAACATTTCCTAAACTATTTTTGCTCCACCTAGTTTTGGATTTAAGGGCGTTTGAAGAAAAAATAAAATTCAATTACTTTATAAAGGCATTAAAATAAGAAATGTAAAGCAATAGAACTCACCTAATGATTAGAATTTCGTAGTAATTATTTTTGTGTGAGATAATAAAATTCCTGCTGCCGCACAGTGGGGCCAAACTACTATTCGTGTTTCAAAGAAGATTATAGCCTCCAAATCTTGACCGTTTTCAATAATTTTGGTTTAAATGAAACTTAATAAAATTTAGAACAGCCTTGTCAGACCAGATCTTTGTTTCCACTGTTTATTAAATTACGTGTAAATAATTCACAAACATTTACAATCATAAAATCATCACACATAAAATAATATTTTATTATTCATCTAACCTAATATCAGCACTGGTATCGTTGGAATTAAACATTCAAACCCTGATTAGACTTGGAAAAAATCAAAATTAATTATCTACTCATTCAAAAATCACATTATTTCAATAATTCTCTTAGTTGAATTATGATAAATTTACGTTTTAAAGATGCCAGTCTTATTTTTTCCAATTCTAAAAAGTAATTTAATAAACAGTGGAAACAAAAAACAAAGATCTGGTCTGATAAGGCTGTTCTAAATTTTATTAGGTTTCATTTAAACAAAAATCATTGAAATCGGTTAAGATTTGGAGGCTATAATCTTCTTTGAAACACGAATAGTAGTTTGGCCCCACTGTGCGGCAGCAGGAGTTTTATTATCTCACGGCTCGTTGGGAAAATTCCTGGCTGCTTCCTGGATGTCTGCACTAAGGCCTAGGTGTCAAGGCGCCATAAAAAACAAAAAAAAAAATTCGTCCAACACAAAAATAATTACTACGAAATTCTAATCATTAGGTGAGTTCTAGTGCTTTACATTTCTTATATTAATGCCTTTATAAAGTAATTGAATTTTATTTTTTCTTCAAACGTCCTTAAATCCAAAACTAGGTGGAGCAAAAATAGTTTAGGAAATGTTTATTAAGTTTTACTGAAGCATAGATCAAGTTAATAATAAACTTTTCTGAAAACTTCAAAAACAAAAATGTGTTTTGCTCCATTCCTATTAACATTTTAGGCATTTAAAGGTACTTTTTGAAAAGTAAATTTAATCCTCTACAACGTTTATATCAACTACTTTTTTCATTACGGGCATAGTTTCTACGTTATTGGCAGAAAAGTGACGAAAAACAAGGGTTTTATCGGTTTTTGGCAATTTGTTACTCATTGGTGCGCTTTAGCGAAAAAATGACAGATATAAAATCGACATAAAATTCAATTCTCTAAAATAATCCGCCATAAAAATAACCCCTTTCCATTGGAGATTCCAGAGTTAGGGTCTCTGGAGAAGAACTGGAGAAAGCTGAGGGGTCGTGCATTAGGTCCAATGAAAGTTCATTTGACCACGTTAGGACCCACCAAGTTTCGTTTTTAAATTTCAAAAATTGTGGAAAAAAGGGGGGGGGTGTCAATCGAGTTTTGAACACCCTGTATATATATACATATATATGTGTCTGTTAATACGATAGCGGCCAGAGTTTTTGTTTTTTCTTCACGAAACGTGGTAATAGCGTTCTATTAGCAAACGATTGAACGAGTTCGTGAACCACCAAAATCGGTCTACCGGGAGGGGGGTTTACCCCGGACCCAAAACACTAATTTTACCATGTATTCAAACTATACAATATAGAAAATATATAAACTAGCTATTAAATATTGCCATTTCAAGAATAGTAGCACAAGTGAGTTCCAATAAAGCTGAGGCAATAAGTAAATTTTCCAGTCCGTTTAATTACAAATGTAGTAAATTTTGTTTCCCGAGAAATATCAGTATTATATATATATATATATATATATATATATGTTTGATGTTATTTTTCGTCGCTGGGATAGTATTTTTAGATGGAACGGCATTTTTCTCCAGCGGTGGTTCTCCTCCTCACTTCTTCCCGGAATATTTCGATGGATTCATCTCCATCTTCTTCAGCCAGGTACTTGTTTCTTCCTCGGTGGTAGCCAAGGGAATGACCTTGGAGATGAATCCATCGAAATATTCCGGGAAGAAGTGAGGAGGAGAACTACCGCTGGAGAAAAATGCCGTTCCATCTAAATATATATATATATATATATATATATATATATATATATATATATATATATATATGTATGTATATATAACAAATCTTGAGCTACCCAAACAACTCATACGTACTCGTATGAACTGTAAGAGGTAAATTATATATATATATATATATATATATATATATATATATATATATATATATATATATGTATTTGACTATACTGACAGATATACAATACATGGGAGAAATAAAAATAAAAACTATACTAACATCTAATATACGTTATCTATAACTATAAAAAAATACACTAACTGATATCATACACTCTGCCACGAAGATACCCGGCTCTTATTCTGCTTATGTCTTCTTGATTTAATCCGTTCGGCAAAATGTAATTATATCCGCCCAGGACAAGTGATTTAATGACACCTGCCTTTTGTGGATTAGCTTTCTGCCAAGTACGAAACCTGATATCGCAAAATGTGCAACACATGACTTTTATTTTTAGACATCATTTCATTTTAGTTTTATTCTTCCACAAGCAAGATGTCAGACAAAACTAGTTTACGTAAATAAAAATACTTCTTAGAAAACACAATCTGTATATCTGTTGAACGCATTTCGTATGACGATTCCTGATTATAGTGCTAAAGAGCTCCTTATCATCCCTAGCCCCTAATCTAGTGCAGGGAAGTCATAAAGCCGTGTCCCAGAGGAGGGGGGGGGGTTGTCCCAAATGAGCGGACATTAGTAGGAAAGCAGAGCTATGTAGCAATCCTCGCTATTTGCGAGATTCAACCCCGATTTTCGAGACTTGCACGATAAGTTACCAAATACCCCGAACCATGTACGGAGACAGGAGTTATTGTTCATTTTCGGTAGTCTTTCATGAGCTTGACACTTCAATGAGATCAACTCTTGGATTTATCAACGTCAAATCTACAAACATTTCTTAAAAGACTCACTTTTGTGCTGAAATAAATTTAAAAAACAACAAACAATAAAGAATTGGGAAAATCAAACACAAAAACCGTTCAAAGAAATTAATCTAACACTGCACGAATTGTTGAGGGACAGCAGCCAGTACATAAACACAATACTTTCTTACTTGGAGGACACTAAACTATACACTCGGATTTGAAGACATCTCCTGAATAACCAGAGGCTTCCAAGCATATTACAGCCATTTCCAAACCTCTGGTTATGGAAATAATTGAATCAAATATTCATCTTATTTCTGGTTCATTGGATCATACAGGTACCACCATGAAGGAGTGAAATCCCAGTAGTTGTGAATCTATATATATATATATATATATATATATATATATATATATATATATATATAAATCACTTGTCTGTCTGTTTTTCTGTTTATTTGTTTGTTTGTTCCTTATACCAATCTACACCGTTTGACCGATTTTGACCAAGCTTGGCACACACGTAGGTCATGATACGAGAAATCTCCTAGACTAGGTCAAAATAGTCAAATTTCAAAATTTGGTCAAAAGGTCAAAAGTTTTGTTCAAGAAAAATTGGCTGCAACACTGAACCATTCAGATTGTGAAGGCCATTTTGAATCAACTACTACTGGCCTCTGTCGGCTGTTAGATGAAGTGCTGTTGTGCTGGCCTCTGCCGGTATCATTATGAACTAAAACAAATTCACATCGTTTGACCGATTTTCGTAACTGGCAATCGCCAACTAGGTATCAAGTAGATCTTGATACGAGGAGAGTCATAGACAGAAAGTAGGTGTAGCATGACACACTGGGTAACAGCTAGTCCCATAGACAGAAAGTAGGTGTAGCATGGCACACTGGGTAACAGCTAGTCCCATAGACAGACAGTAGGTGTAGCATGGCACACTGGGTAACATCTAGTCCCATAGACAGAAAGTAGGTGTAGCATGGCACACTGGGTAACATCTAGTCCCATAGACAGAAAGTAGGTGTAGCATGGCACACTGGGTAACAGCTAGTCCCATAGACAGACAGTAGGTGTAGCATGACACACTGGGTAACAGCTAGTCCCATAGACAGACAGTAGGTGTAGCATGGCACACTGGGTAACAGCTAGTCCCATAGACAGACAGTAGGTGTAGCATGGCACACTGGGTAACATCTAGTCCCATAGACAGACAGTAGGTGTAGCATGGCACACTGGGTAACAGCTAGTCCCATAGACAGACAGTAGGTGTAGCATGGCACACTGGGTAACAGCTAGTCACTTATAAATAAATAAATAATCTAACACTTCCGAAGTTGTAAGCACTTTTTTCTCTGACTGACATCGTCCAATCGAAACTTACTTCAGAACCTATTTTGTAGAAAATTGAGTAAGATTTCGAATGGTCATCTTCCACTTACCACGATTTCCCGAGATATTTTAGAAAATATTCGAAGATCCCAAAACTTTTCATGACTTTTAACAAAATATATTTTTCTAATACTTCACAACCTCCAAATTCAATCAAAATTTAAATATCTTTAGTTTAGATGAATTTAAAAAGTCTGGAACAAGTTTCAACTGAATCAATAGTTTTTGTATACCAAAACTCATCAATATTTCTCGTAAACGGTTACAGATATCGCTTTAAAAATGGTTTCATTCGTTTTCTTACGTTATTTATTTATTTAAATTTTAACGTCCATTATTATTAACTAAGAATTTTAAGAGGGGTTATCTATAGGTTACCACCCTTTTCTAGTCAGGATAGGGCTGATGCTTTTTCTTTTTTCTAAAGAAAGCCACCACCCCTTAATGGGAATCGAGCACACGACCCTAGGCACGGAGTGTTAAGTGCTCACGCCTTATCACTCACGGCCACCGGGCCTCCGTGGCCGAAACGTTTCTTACGTTAGATAACCTATGCACGGTGATTCAGGTCTAAGTAACCAAACTCTAGGAGGTGATTGTAGACATAATTTTGAAAAAAAAAGTTCATTTGAAGTATGTTCCGATTCCGAAAGGAAAAGGAGTTATGTCCAAATTTCCGTTTTTTAACCTAGCCATGTTTTTGAATGAATAAGAAAGGATTGCTCAAAAACTATTCAAGATAATTAAATTCTAACTATACTATCATAAAATAGACAAAATTTCCTTTAAAAACCAGTAATTTAATTCACAAAAACCATTATTAAAAGATACTTTCTGGACGTCCAATAACGAACTTCTGTTTTCATCAATGAATCAGAGTTTTTTCGCGATTTTTTTCCTCAGCCCCCTAACAGAATACAGATTCAATACTTACACGAAGACTTCTACATTTAGTTAGCATAAAATCCATGAAAATGAAGTGGAGGTTTATTAAGGGATAAATTGAACGATTGGCTCTCTTTTGTTAAAAAAATGTGGAATGTACTTTTGTTACTTTCAAATATCTTGTTTTATTTTTATTTATTAAAAATCGTTTAATTATCTTGTGTGAAGAAATTAAAAGTTATTCCTTTTTTTATTGGCCTAACTGTGGGTATGTGAAATTTTCTAGTCAGCACTTTCAAATTGAGTCATGAGGTCAATCTAATAAGCGAGTTTCCTTCCTATGGAGGGAGGGTGTGTACGCGTTAAAAGTGGCGTTGTATGAGTAATTAGTCTTTTTTTTAAACACAATAATCACTGTTTGTTATAAAAACTTTTATACTGATGACTGATGATTTTCGAGCCAGCCTTGAACGACTTTAGTAGTTCAATAAGCAAATTAGAAACAAGTAGTTTAGTAAGATTAATTTTGCAATAAAGCTATTTTAAGATATGATGTTATCCGAAGCTTAGTCTTACGGCCGAGATAGGAAGGCGCGCTGGAAGCCATTTATCATGATGGCATAGCGCAATTAATGGCGGCAGCTTACAGAACAGCTGATATACAGAACAGCTGATTTACTCCCGCCTTTTAGAAAGCATCCTGGCGGGAAATCCTCCGAGATTACACTAACAATCCCGCCTTTCTGATGTCGCAAGCTTTGCGATATAAAGCCTAGCTCTACTTGATAACCAAGAGGCGGTGGCCGAGGTAGTTCTCGCTCATAAATAAAAACGGCAATTATACGCTAGAGTAAACAAACATATAAACATGACACTGTATATAATTAAACATAACTACAATCCACGGGCTAATGAACATTTCACGCACTTACGTAGTACATGAACGGGAGCTGGGACTCAGAATATGTCATGGATTTCATCGGTAAAAATGTGTCATAAAATTAATTAAATAAGACCACTTAGCTCAGAAAAAATAACGTTTTTTGGGTACGACAGCCGTTTTAAGAGGCCCTCACACTGGCAAAAATGTTGCTCAAAATTTTGAGCACAAATATTGAGCTTATTTTTGTACAAAATATTGAATGGTCGTGAAACCCTCACAGTGCAAAAAATTGTATAACAGGCAGTTCAATCACTTGGGTTATTGTTGTCTATTTATATATGTGCAATTGAAAATGCATTGACATAAAAATGTAGGAGAATGAATTATTTGAAACAAAATATTTAATCAATTCTATATATTTTTAATAGACAGGATAAAATAAAGATGAAAAAAGGATATAAAATACTTAAAAATGTATTGTAAACACATACACGCTGAATGACACTCAAGCACGCACAAACACACACACAAATGCCTAATATTTTAGCATCACACTGCACTCAGTCATGCTACAAAATATTGACAGGTCAGCAAATATTTTCTAAACTTTTAGAAAACTTTTAAACGCCCCACAAAACATTGAATACCCCTTTTTTTTGCACGATATTTCTCCTAACACTCGCAATATTTTTGCACAAAACTAATATCTACAAAATTTCGAGTAAAATTTTTTCCACTGTGAGGGCCCCTTTAGTCGTATACCAATCCAAGTTCTAGATTTTTAGAATTCCACACCCCTTAAATGCTCTCAGCCCCACCCCCAAATTATTTCCTATATAAGCCCGTGATGTTGGCTAAATAAAATACCGGTTTGAGCGCGTTTCCTCTATCCCTATAGGGAGGGAACTCGCTATTTACGTCGACGCAATAATGCAAACCGGAATTATTGTTTTGACTTATAATAATTCTATGGATCACAAAGAAATAGTTTCAACATTTTATTGATATAAATATTATAATATCTATCTATCTATTATTATTAATAATATTTTATTTTAATGTCCATTATAATTAACTAAGAATTCTAGGACGGGTTTTCTACAGACCTGGAGTTGAGGTTTTTCTATTTGATGTATATATTTATATACAAGGAGGCCCGGGGGCCGTGAGTGTTAAGGCGTGAACACTTAACACTCCGTGCCAAGGGTCGTGGGTTCGATTCCCACTATTTTGTTTTCGTTTTATACGGCGCATCAACTATTTGGCTATTAGCGCTGGGCTATCTACAGGTTACCACCCTTTTATAATGCCAACGGCACGTGGTCGGTCACCCATTCAGGTACTGACCACGCCCGACGTTGATTAACTTCGGTGATCTACGGGAACCGGTGCATTCAACGTGGCTATGGCCGTTGGCGATTCCCACTATTCTGACTAGAAAAGGGTGGTGACCTGTAGAAAACCCGTCCTAGAATTCTTAGTTAATTGTAATGGACGTTAATATTAAAATGCTTAAAGGTGAAAATGCTGCTTCAGCTTATCGAAAACTTGTAGAAATATATGGCGAAAATGTCATGAGTGAGCGACAAATGCAGCGGTGGTTTGAATGATTTCGAGCGGGAAACCACAAGCTTGAAGCCTCTTACAGGTCTAGCAACAGAGCTTGACGACCAACTCCTACAAGCTTGAAGCCTCTTACAGGTCTAGCAACAGAGCTTGACGACCAACTCCTGCAAGCTTGAAGCCTCTTACAGGTCTAGCAACAGAGCTTGACGACCAACTCCTGCAGGCTTGAAGCCTCTTACAGGTCTAGCAACAGAGCTTGACGACCAACTCCTGCAGGCTTGAAGCCTCTTACAGGTCTAGCAACAGAGCTTGACGACCAACTCCTGCAAGCTTGAAGCCTCTTACAGGTCTAGCAACAGAGCTTGACGACCAACTCCTGCAAGCTTGAAGCCTCTTACAGGTCTAGCAACAGAGCTTGACGACCAACTCCTGCAAGCTTGAAGCCTCTTACAGGTCTAGCAACAGAGCTTGACGACCAACTCCTGCAAGCTTGAAGCCTCTTACAGGTCTAGCAACAGAGCTTGACGACCAACTCCTGCAAGCTTGAAGCCTCTTAAAGGTCTAGCAACAGAGCTTGACGACCAACTCCTGCAAGCTTGAAGCCTCTTACAGGTCTAGCAACAGAGCTTGACGACCAACTCCTGCAAGCTTGAAGCCTCTTACAGGTCTAGCAACAGAGCTTGACGAGCAACTCCTGCAAGCTTGAAGCCTCTTACAGGTCTAGCAACAGAGCTTGACGACCAACTCCTGCAAGCTTGAAGCCTCTTACAGGTCTAGCAACAGAGCTTGACGACCAACTCCTGCAAGCTTGAAGCCTCTTACAGGTCTAGCAACAGAGCTTGACGACCAACTCCTGCAAGCTTGAAGCCTCGTACAGGTCTAGCAACAGAGCTTGACGACCAACTCCTGCAAGCTTGAAGCCTCTTACAGGTCTAGCAACAGAGCTTGACGACCAACTCCTGCAAGCTTGAAGCCTCGTACAGGTCTAGCAACAGAGCTTGACGACCAACTCCTGCAGGCTACTGTAGAATTATTGCTTTACATCTATATTAATTGTTAATGTTTACATTACACATTATTATTATCTATAAAGGTACTTATATTTTACATTATTATTATTATATTATACCTTATTATTATCTATATACTTATATTACGCATTATTATTATTATTATATTATACCTTATTATTATTATTATATTATACCTTATTATTATCTATATACTTATATTACACATTATTATTATTATTATATTATACCTTATTATTATCTATATACTTATATTACACATTATTATTATTATTATATTATACCTTATTATTATCTATATACTTATATTACACATTATTATTATTATTATATTATACCTTATTATTATCTATATACTTATATTACACATTATTATTATTATATTATACCTTATTATTATCTATATACTTATATTACACATTATTATTATTATTACATTATTCATGTTATTGTTTTTCGGTACAGAGTGATTCACTTCAATTAATAATTGTTTTACGCTGTAATTTGTCCATGGCAAATAATTTAGTTTGTGCCTGTACTGTTTACGTTCAGATTTAGGTGATGTTACTCAGGTCATGTGTTGACTGTATGTTTTAATAAAATATGGATGTATTATCCTCAATGATAGATATATCTGCCTTTCTGATTAATATAAATAAGGTTAGGTAGATAAGTAAATAAAGGATCTTCGTGTGTATTGTCAAAGTTTGTTAAATATATTTGTATTTTTTAAATAAGTGTATATCTTGTCTATATACTGGCTTCCATCAGAGATTAGTTGAGTCATGTTGTCCGGTAAGTCATAGTTTTCTCTCAACCTCATTCAGCCAAGATGTATTTTATTGTCAGTGGAGGGTTACGGAATTTACACGTCTGTCTCAACGGGCCCTGAAATGAAAAAAAAAATTCCTGCTGCAGGTGGAACTCGAACCCACCATCTTCCGCATGAGAATCCAATTCGTTAGCCACTAGACCACGGGGAGACCCATTCAAATATTGTTTTTTTTTTATTTTTTTTATTTTTTTTTACGGCGCATCGACATCTAGGCCATTAGCGCCTTCAAATATTGTTATACGTAAATAGTTACATAAATTTACGTTCAAATATTGTTATACGTAAATTTATGTAACTATTTATTCCTACCCTATTATTCATGTTAATATTAAGCATTAGGCAATCTTATGTGGAAAACGTATAAGCTATAAACATATCAATTTAATAATAGAAAACCTATAAACTCTGTAACAAGACGCTTGCGCTGTTTTGATTAGCTTTGCTGTAATATCTGCTATACGAAAGGAAATATCATTACTGTCAGACCTTGAGTCGTGAAGTGGGGAAAAAGCTACGGGTGTAATGTGAAAGTAATTTAAGTTCTTATAACTTGTTCGTGTACGAAATGTCCAAGTGAAGATATAGAACGATCTAGCAATCCGCTGTTTTCCAAGGCAACAGCTTCTAGAGGCCAAAGAGGTCACAAGCTAAATCATTTAATGTGGCTTGGATATAATTTATAAACCAATATTTCTTTTTCAGGACACAAAAACCATTAGTTCAGAAGATTCTAGTTGCTAATTTGCTGATTTTTAATTGCATTATGATATATGAACTATAGTTTGAAAGCTTAAATTGGTAGGTTGCTTCTCCGATTTTGGTTGGAATGGACTTGCCATGGAGGTCTGAGAAACAGGTTCCAGCGAGGTAGGAGATATGGTGTGCTAGCTGACACATCTCTCCAGGGGGCCAAACTACTTTTCATGTTTCAAAAAAGGCTACAGCCTCCAAATCTTAACCGATTTCAATGATTTTTTTTTTAGATGAAAGCTAATAAAATTTAGAATAACTTTATTTGGCCAGATTTTTGTTTTTTGTTTCCCCTGTTTATTAAATAAAGTGTAAATAATTCACAAACTTTTACAATTGAACATAAAATAATATTTTATTTTTCATCTAACTTAATATCAGCACTGATATCGTTGAAATTAAACATTCAAATCCTGATTAGACGTGGAAAAAATCAGACTGACATCTTCAAAACGTAAATTTATCTTACTTCACCAATGAGATTAATTGAAATAATAAGATTTTTGAATGATTTGAAAATAAATGTTGATTTTTTCCAATTCTAATCAGGGTTTGAATGTTAGACCTAATTTAATAACGAGGGGAAATAAAAAACAAAAATCTGTTATAAATTTTATTAGCTTTCATCTAAAAAAAATTTCATTGAAATCGGTTAAGATTTGGAGGCTGTAGCCTTTTTTGAAACACGAAAAGTTGTTTGGCCCCACTGTGGGATACGTCCAACAGACGCCTATCTGTACAAAGATACAAAGATACAGAGAGGTACGCCTCTCTGTATCTTTGTATGTTCAAGTTATTACAAAATTATTCTAGCTTGTAAATAGTTTATTTACCGAATCTATTGTAATAAAAAATGGCCTATCTATTGGGGTAAACAAATTTTAATTCTTCGAAAACACAAGGGCGATAGTCTGCAGGTGAGAATTTTTAATCCAGAACAAAAGAATTAAAAATATTTTGATAGAAAAGGTAAAATCTAGTAAAGCACGTTGGATTTTTAAGAAAGATTAATTTCTTCAAAAATGGCTTTTTTTTTTTTCATGTTGGAGTAACCCTCCAGCGTGGGAGTTTATTCAACTACGTATGCCATCCTTTTTGGATACTACACGTATTTTGATTAGGCAAGCACATAAAATAATGAATTCTTTTACAATTAATATGAATAATGAAATTAAATGACAATAATAAAAATAATACGAAAACTAATAAAATAAAATAAAAATGTAAATAAACAAAAATATATACATATGTATATAACATAATACATATGTGGGCATTCAGATGAGTTGATTAAAATTGTTCAGGTCCAGTTGTTTAATAAACGCATCAAATTCCTTAAAACATGTAAGTAGTAAGTCAGGTTTGTCAGTGGGCCTGGGCCAAGTTCCGTCCTGTAAGGTAATGTCCTTAATGTGTTTTGTCCTGGGTCCGTCCAGTAATGTACAGTCATACAGGAGATGGTCGTAAGTCTGTTCAGTTATATTGTCGCATTTACATCGAAAATGGCTTACAAATCTTCATTTTCTTTTGATCCTAAAATCGTTATAATTCAATGAATCGAAAAAATATTATTTCCATCATCCTATGTACTTTGCTAGTAAATATCATTAAGAATCTGCAGTTAAAAGTTGAAGTTGACCGGGTGAAAATTGAAAGTGCTACTGTATCGCCCGATTTGAAAAACATAGTTATGAGAAAATCTACTTTAAAGTTTAATATACTGAAATTTTTTTTTAGCACGTTCCTCCGAAGGAAAGTAGCTATTGATGTTGGACTCATGACGGAATTTTTGAAAAATTTCTTCGAATCTTTATCGATCCTACCTAGTAGACACCGAAAATTACCCCCGTTCAAATTTATATATATCTATATATATATCCATCAAACGATTGAACGAGTTCGTTAACCAACCAAATCGGTCCATGTGGAGGGGGGGGGGTTTACTCCGGAGCCAAAGTAGTTATTTGCCAATGCCAGCGATAATATTTGTTATATTTTAACGAAACTCGGTATTCGTTGTGGTCAACTGAAGAGAAAAATTTGTTATAAAAATAAACTAAATCGGTTGACTAGAAGGGAGGGTTTACTCCGGACAGAAATTACTAATTTCCTTATACCGGTCGTAATTTCTGCTGTATTGTAACGAAACTCTTTATTAGTTCTGGGTATCTAATAAGAATGAAGTGATATGAAAATGAACTAAATCGGTCTATTGGAAGGGGAGGAGGTGTTACTTTGTACTATGTTTGAATTGAATTCTTCCGCCAAACGTAGGTTCGCGAAACTCATCAAGATCAATAGATCAAAATGTGAAGCTTTGTGTATTTAGTACGTAGTGTAGTACCCCGCATACACAAAACTCTGGAAGGAAATAAATTATTTATTTATTTTAATTTTAGGACGGGTTATTTATAGGTTACCACCCTTTTCTAGCCAGGATTGGGCTGATGCCTTTTCTCTTTTCTAAAGAAAAGCCACCACCCCTAGTGGGAATCGAACCCACGGCCCTTTGGCACGGAGTGTTAAGTGCTCACGCCTTAACTCTCACGGCCACCGGGCCTCCGGAAATTAATTAGAAAATTAATAATTGAAACAGCTGCTCATAAAAAATGCAAAAGAATTAAACAATTTATGTTTTTATTTATTTTATTTATCTATATAGGTTATTTACAGCAAATTATTCAGTAATGCAGTCTACACCACCCAAATTCTGAGGAAAGTGATTAGTTATGCAGCTCTTGCGTGACGTACTTTTTTTCTTTTTTTCATTAGAAATAATAAAGTTTTTAAAAAAATGGGGTTTAATTTTGAAATGTATCGGGACATTAGTTGAAAAATCGAACTTTTGGCACGTTTAAAAACTGTTCCACCACGTAAACACTCGTGGATACCATTTTTGATTAGTTGAGGATGCATTTAAGCCCGCAAAGTATTACTAGCCCTTAATGCATCAGATTCCGTTGATCACCGAAGTTAATCAACGTCGGGCGTGGCCAGTACCTGAATGGGTGACCGACCACGTGATGTTGGCAATATAAAAAAAGGTTGGCAACCTGTAGATAGCCCGGTGCCTAATAGCTCAGTTCATACACCTTAAAATCAATTGGATCAGAGTTCTCGGCCAAACATCTGTGTGCCCGTTGGATTTCCAGAATAAAGTCTAAGATGTTCATTAATGGTTTCGTACTTGCTGGCCTTTCTACTAGACGTGGTAATTATACGGAACTACGCTCACGGCGTGAAAGGAAACTGCAACGCTTCCAGTAGCGCAAAGGTTTCTGCGCTACGGAAGGTTGAATACAGAACTTGTAAAACACCGTTGTACAAACAACTATTCTTTCGGCTTAAACTTAAACAGTTGTTTAGGCTTTAAACAGTTTTTATTTTCATTAAATAATAATTTTTTTTATCATGAAATTCCGAGAGAAAGATTTTACCATGTTTAATCTTTAGAAAAGTCCGATTCGCAGGAACTCTTCGCCTTTCCTAACTACGTTATCTCAAGTGTCATTTGTAAAGCTTAAAATCTATAAACTTAATATTTTGTTTGTGAAAAATGAAAGCCCTACTCGAATCTCGAAGAAAAGCACGATTTTAGGCTCCACAATGCAAAGAAAACTGGCAGTAGCCATCTCTAAACAGAAATTCCTCCTATTCGATTTACGACCAACAAAATAATAATAATAATAAATGTCACTATTAACTATATTAAAAAAATGAGTAAATAAACAATAAGAAATTTGTAATAATTACAAATAATAAAATAAATAATTCTTTATTGCAAGATGAAAATCAATGTATCGTTGTGGACTTTATTTTCTATTCTGAAGCCGCTCCTAAGCACAATCACAAACACGCGTGCGCACACACATATAAGGTAAGTTAAGTCATATTTTATCATAAACTTTTATTTTTTGTAGGTGTTGTAAAATAGTACCAATGTATGTTTTTTTTCATAAAATATTATTATTATTAAATTTTAACGTCCATTTATTATTAACTACGAATTTTAGGACGGGTTATCTATAGGTTACCACCATTTTCTAAGGGTGGTGACCTATAGATAACCGAGAAGGTCCGGAGCGCCCCAATGTCAAGAAACATCATACTTTGATTACTTGTCAACCTATGAACAACGAGCTTTTCAGAAAATAATTTAGCTAGTTAATGCAAAGTACGTTTGTACCAAATTTCATCAAAATCGAACTAATACACTCATATAATATATATTCTGTTATTAGGGACATTTTTCGGTGTCAGTACAATTTTATTTGTCAAAAGCTGCTCAATGAAAACCATCCGAAGTAAATCAGCCGAAACCAATATTAAAGCCAAGGATGAATAATGTTTTTGTAATAAAGATATGTAACATTTTTGTTAGGGCCATTCAAGGTTTGATTCAAGGGTGCGACAAGATTCTTGTAAATTTTCTAAGAAATAAGACCGATATGCAGCTAGAATGTTTGTAATTCTCTGTTGATTGAGTAGGAACTATGAGGAAGTAGTCCAGTGTTGAAGATCTTGAACAAGTCATGAATGAAGAAAGCCAGGACAGGTCGTCGTAAAGCCGGCTTAAGCTTACTATAGATTTATATGGAGTCATTAGTCAATACAGTCAATAGATTGACTCGAGTCTCCTTGACCTTTACAGGAGTCAAACCCTTCTTGTTCAGTTCCGGCGTATCCTTCCCCGTTCTACAGCCGTCTACTGACCTTGCTTCAGGATCACGGCGAAGGAATAGAATGAATTTCTAGCAGACAGCTGATTTATCGCCGATGTCAGGTTACGCCTCGTGTCGGTACCGATCTGTCACGGATACACTGACAGGTACTGACAAGCAGGAGGTGCAGTCCTCTTCCAGGTACGCACCTTTATGGAGTACCTTCAGGTTTCTTCCTGGTTTAAAGGTACGTTTTGTCAATTCCATTCTCCTTCCTCAACAGTTCTTTTGGCAAATTCGCTTTATCTTTCACACCCAAAAGTTTGGCAGCAACTCTCTTCTTTCTGGTGTAGAACTTCATAAGATACCTTTTAAACAAATCTTTGGCAATTCCATGCAACTTCCAGAACCTTTCCTTTGGCAAATTCGCGTCTGTTTCGGAAATTCTCTTCTACTTGGTGCAAATACAGAAGATACCCAACCTCCTTTTACAGGCTCAAATCTTTTTTCAAAAGTTCACTGATTTTTTCAGGCCCGACCTTGTCCACAGATGTCTTAACAATATGGCAAAATCAATCTTCTTCGAAGTAAAGAATTTTACCAAGTACACTATACATCAAAGATCATTCTTCTAACAAGTTCAATTTACACTGAGCTAAGCATCATTGGCAAGTCCTCTTCCAGATCATAATATTCGGCAAGATGAAATGAAATCCATTTGTCCATCACAATAGATATGATATACTGATACGGCAAAGCAGAGTTCGGAAGCAACATCCCGTCATCAATGCCCTGAATGGAGACAGTTGAGGTGCATAATTGTTTCCATGGGATTTCGGTATTCTAAAGATGACCCTACACGTCCAGTTCGAATTTGAAGGCAGAGGCTGCAGAGGAGAGACGAGTTCACAGGAAGAGTAGGGATAGAACCCGAATCCAAAAAGGTACAATATATGAAAAGTTCGGGGCAAAATAGTGCCAAGTAACATTTTTAACAAAACTTAACTTCAGTTGCTTTACGTTGGATATTATGTGGGACTATCAGTTGAAATGGTTCGGGGCAACAAGATTAAGTAGCACATAGTCCACTTTGTAGTCATATTTTAGTAGCATTTGCATTATAGACTGATAGTCCCACATAATATCCAACATATATCTATAGCAAAGTTTTGTTAAAAATGTTGCTTGCCACTTTGTTGCTCCGACCCCTTCATATATTCTATATTTCTGTTTGGGCCATTAGCGCCGACATCTAGGGCGCAGTAAGGAATTTTCTCAACAAGCCGTGGGTTGAGAAAGTTCCTGTTGCGGATGTGACTTGAATCCCCGTCTTCCACATCTTCAAATTATTAATAAAGCGACGGTGTTACAAATAATACCGCCGTTTTATAAGTGATTTTGATACAATAATCTAATGATAATTGTAGAAGAAAAAATGATAGAAAGTCTTAGAGGGAATATTATCCGAACGGAATTTCATGATTACCCGGTCAATTTATTACTAATAGTATATAATAAAAACATAATGTTACTATACAGGTGAGTGGTTGTGGTTAGACAGCTTGGTCCGTTCTGTTCCGGGGATTGTGGGCTGGAAATGTGGTCTTCAACACGGCATGATTCTTGTGGTTTATATTTTCTTGGAGGATCTGTTTCATTTTTAGTAAGATCCAAGAATTTTAGGATATCGGAATGACCAAATGAATCAAAGCCTTGGTATCACTGGGTGTGATTTATACCACTTACGTACACGCACGGACGATATTGTCGTAGGTCAAACCTGGACCGACTTTCTGACTCGCTCATAATTTTATGATGGGTGTATACTTATATACAGTGGTACAAGGATAATTCGAACTTCCATAATTCTGAAATAATCTTTAATTCGAATATTTCTCCCAGTCCCTAGAATTTAGTGCATAAACAATGTGAATACATTGTCGTTAATTCGAATAAAATGTCGGATAATTCGACAGAATGGCGGACGATCTTAAATCTTGTCAAAATATTCCCCCGTCGGGTAACAAAGCTGGATTTTTAAAATCGAACGAAAGTGGAATAAGTCTCATAGATTCTGTTGAGGATTTCGAACCAGTGTACGGATGACAAGACATCGTTCCAGACTGTCGGATAACCCTGTGAAGATTTCATTAATGTCGATTAAGATGTCGCAGTCTACGGTGACTGAAGCCGAAATAACGGCCGATGTTCTGGAAGAGATTCGCAGCTTCTCAAAAGCATGATGATGAAGAGGATGAATCAACTGATGAAGATAAGTCTACAGTAACCCAGGAAACACCAGTTCCGAGTCCAGTCGAATCACTCTTGTATAGAAAGGAATTAAGACTTATAGAAAGTAAAAATTATGTCAGTAAGTATGTTTTTAAATCACTAAATATTTTAGAATCTTTTGTGGCCTTCAACAGGCTTCAATCAAAGAAGCAAACAAAAATTTCAAACTTTTTTCAAAAACTTTTATTTTTACTTTTTTGGAAAGTTATTGGGTCTTTTTGCGAAGACCACATCCAGTTACTTTTGAAGTAGCAGTAGTGATTGTGTCAGTGATTCAGCGCAAGCGCATAACTCCTTTGCCTTCCTATTGGAGGATTCCGATGACCAATTGTGTTGGTTCTTGCTGGGAGTAAAGTAACCTTCAACAGTGAATTAGAGTTTGCTTATGAAAAGGCTCTGCTTATGTTAGTGAGGAAAAATGGGTCTTTTACAATTAGTTCGCGACGTTCCTAACAAAGAAAAAGCGATTGGTTTCTTACTCGCAAAAATTAATAGAATTCTATTAATTTTAGCGAGTTGGATTGACTAGAGTTTTGATATCTTCTTGAGCGAGCGTAGCGAGAGGAAACGCATAGCAAGTATGGCCATAATGCTAAATAAATGCAAAAATATCCAAAGAGAGAGAGAGAGAGAGAGAGAGAGAGAGAGAGAGAGAGAGAGAGAGAGAGAGAGAGAGAGAGAGAGAGAGAGAGAGAGTAAATGAATATGTTTATATTGTCCTTCATAACCTGCAAAACAGTTAACTTTAATGCTTAATAACTTTTTTCGTAGAGAATTGATTTTGATCATATTAACCTTTTTATTAATAAATATTGCTTGTCATTATCTTATATGAATTATAACCGTAGATAACGAGTCAATTAGTAATAGATAACCAGCAAAGAACCTCCAAGCTAATCAGTAAGCTTATCAGCGAGTACGAGTAACTGTTATAAATCACTACTGCTACTTCGAAAGTAACTGGATGTGGTCTTCGCAAAAAGACCCAAGTTATTTATTACTTATATACTTAATCACCAACTTGTGCAATTTTTCTTTTTCTTTAAATAAATAAACATATATAAATTATTAAGTCGGTATTGGTTTTACAGCCCTGCCGAAGGCATGAATTTCAAGCCGAAACGTCGACATATTATAAAAATAATTTTCTTATTTTAAAAAATGTAGTTTTATGAAGATACCAAGACTGAACCCTGGCAAATTCTACCTTCTTGTCACCAACGGTCAACGATCTCCTCTCAATGAATTTATGGGAATCGTTTTACTTACTCTTACTTAAGTTTTTTTTTATAAAACTATTGTTTAATTTGTTCTTAAATAACCTTTAGTTACTTAATATGCACATAACAAAAATATTTTCAGGATTTAAAATTTTGTTTACTTGTTCTGATTATTCTCTTTTGTAATTGTTTATATTTATTTGTCAGTAGAAAAATGGCACTAAATAGAGCGCGATTCATAAAATCTCGTGTAACTATTTAAATAACAGTTCTGAGTAAAGATGAGTAGCGGATAGAGATGTGAAGGCTAGGAATCACTGTTACTCTTGGGTCACTGCTACTATATCCTATTCGGTGACATCATCCAGTTATTTCTGTAAGGACGTGGAGTCATCTCCTCATGCAACTTCCATGCTCGATTCATTATCTATCTCTCTGCAAAGAACTTGTACCCTTTATAAGAACAAAATTATGTACGCAAATCATACACACACAAATATATATATTTGTGGGAGAGAGTATATATTATTTTTTGGCATAAATATGCTTACCGATGACTAAACTGCAAAAAAAAAAAAACGTTACAAAAAAGTGTCCGTTGGCGTTCGCGCATGTGCGGTGGCCATGTACGAAAAAGAAGACTGCATGTATGTAGAAAACAAATAAATATTAAATAAATGAATATTTATGTTCCCGAATTTGAGCAGAAGGCTCTAAACTTTTTAAGATTCAGCTTTTTTTTATTTATTATTGCATTGCAAGGAGTTGGCCTTATATAATGGTTTTAGTCCTATGTTAGTAATATATTCATAAATATAAATAGACACAGACACAACCTTATATATTTTCTAAATAAATAAGTTACACATTTAAATAATAATACTCTAAGAAATAAAAACATTTAACAACAAATAAATCCTTTATTCTAGGTATTAAATGTATGAAGTATTTACCTACATTTACTAAATATATGATAAAACATTTATCCATTCTATTATATTTACATAATATCAGACATTTTAATTATGGCTGTTGGGAATGGCTCCTTCACGCCTAAGCACATTTATTGGTTTTGACATAGAAAAAAATAAGTCCACTCAGGAGCTGCATAACTAAGCACTTTCCACAAAATGTGGGTAGTTTAGACTGCTTTCCAGAACAATTTGCTTAAAATATCCTACATAAATAAAATAAAAACATGAATAGGTCTCTTTTAATTTTGTAATGAGTAATTGATCAATTATTAATTTGCTTCCAGAGTTATGTTTACACATGGTACCTACTACACTACGTAATAAATACAAAAAAACCTCGTATTTTGATCTAACGCAGGAACAGGATATAGTTCGTTACAATACAGCAGAAATTACGACCGGTATGAGTATATTAGTAATTTGGGTCCGGAGTAAACCCCCCCCCCCCTCCTAATGAACCGATTTAGTTTATTTTTACAACACATATTTACCTGTGGATTACCACTACGAATACCGAGTTTCGTCGAAATATACCAAAAATCACGGCTGGTAGTGGCCAATTGGTATTGTGGGTCCGGAGTAAACCCCCCCCCCCTCCTAATGAACCGATTTAGTTCATTTTTATATCTCACTTTTCCCTCTCTATATTACCGCTACAAATACCAAGTTTCGTTGAAATATAACAAATATTACGGCTGACATGGTCAAATTAGTGTTTCGGGCTCGGGGTAAACCCCCCCCCCCCCCTTCCGGTGGACCGACTTTGGTGGTTAACGAACTCGTTCAATCGTTTGCTAAATACCAAGCTTCGTGACGAAAAAACAAAAACTCTGGCCGCTATCGTGTTAACAGACACACACATATATATATATTTTAACGGGGGTCATTTTCGGTGTCTACTAGGTAGGGTCGATAAAGATTCGAAGAAATTTTTCAAAAATTCCGTCATGAGTCCAACCTCAATAGCTTCGGAGGAAAGTGCTAAAAAAATAGATTCAAATACCTATATTTTTTCCTATAACAACGAGGTACCATTTTAAAGCTTATTAAATAATGCAACTTTTGAGGCGGAGGCCATCCTCTTAGTCCACAAATAGCTGATTAAGAAAAGGTTGAATAATTTAAGAAAACACTAATATCTTATATAAGGCTTTTAGTTTAGCTCTCCATTTACATGGAAATATTTCAATATCGGGTGTTTCTTATTGGAAATTTAATGTAGAGTCTAAAATTGTGGTCTTTATATATGATACATTAACCAGAAAACCAAATTTTTTGAAGATAGACAAAAGTTTGAGTAGGCCTGCTACATGGTCAGGTAGAACGCTCATTTCTGCGTCCCTGAACTACAAATGAGGTGCAGAATAAACCCCTAAAGTTATGACATCTCAATGCGGGACACCCTTTACATATGTATGTAAAAATAGTCGATAGATGGCATGAATGAAGCACACTCTAACAAGCATATAACCATAACAGCTCTGAAAATAATGCCCTGCTCCAACATTGCTCTTTTTGAACGGTGGCTACCTATCAGTACCTCGGTGATTGTGGCCTGGATACCGATTCGCCACACAAAAAATATGATTAATAATAGCCGGAAAAATATCTGTACATTCGGATTGGAAAGGTCATCAAGGTGCATTTGTACATCTGTGAGGTTGTATGACGCAGAACTGGGTTGGTCTCCCTTCAGGGCTCGGCCAAGATTGCATTTTATCCAGACTATAAACAGCTGTTTCTTGTTGATTAGTGTAATATAAATTTATGTAATTTGAAATTACGTTAACAACTCCTCATGCGACTTTGGTACTCTTGATAATTTAAGGAAACGTTCTACATCAGTTTGTCAAGCGGAAATGGCACTAAGAGATATGACATGTGACGCTAGGAACAAATATTTGACAAAAACTGTAATGATAAAACAGGATGGAAACTACTCATGGACACAAAAAACTGATAACAAGTTAGGTATCATTAACGAGAATTGACCTGAAGAAATAGTTTTGGCAAAACTGTGGATTGGACATACTCGACTATGTTACAATGACACAACGTCATAGCTCGAGATATGCAACGCAGAGCTTACTGTCAAACTTTTACTGAGAGGTTGCCCTTTACCCCTGACGGTTCTCGTAGACTTCCAAGGTATAATATGGACCTTGGGAAACTTGAAAATAAGACTGTGGTACCTGAAAAAAGTTGTTTGTTGTTGTTGTTTTTTTTTTGTTTTACGAAACTGAAATACACGGCTCATGTTTTTCTCAATCCCAAAACTCGCATCATCGCGTGGAATCTTCCTTCAGTTTCTTCGCCATCTCATTGGCATCTTTCGCAAATCACTGTTAGTTTGCCGCATTTTTTACGAACTTTGCGTGACTATTTCTCCCAGACAAGACTTTTTCTGTTATTTTTATGTGATCCACAAAATTTAGAAAGTCCCCTTTGAACAGCTGAGGTGGTATTATGTACAGCCTAAGGTTTCTTGTATTTAGAGAGGAAAAGTTGGATATTCTTCGGAAGCCTCCGTTTTTTTCAAGGCAAAAGGCGAGTATACCTGACACCATTTCCCGCCATTGTTCGATTTTTGAAAACTTTGTTTCAGAAAAAACTAAAATTGCGGCCGTTTTGCCGCACTCGCGTTTTCCAGAGGGTTAATGCTTTAAGGTCATGTCCAGAAGACCTTAAAACATTGAATTGCTTGAGCAATTAGAGCCAGTGCATAAATACCCACGTCAAGAACAAGCTCATTACGCTGGGTCAAGCACTCTTGGCTTGAACATATTATATTTCTACAGATATCATTTTCCACAGCACCCTTGACCCATAATTTGAACACTTTCATTTACGAAAGTAACAAACGTGCTGATATTCTAGCTTATTATAGTTCTGAATGTACCGTACTTTTTTTTTTAATCGCCTAAGAAGTGAAATAACTAAATAATCATTGGGTTAGTAATAATTGATAAGAAGACATTCTGTGTTTTAAGGAATGGATCCAAGAAGTGCCTGCTTACATGGACGGAAAAATTCAATTTCGAATGAGACAAATTTGTAAGACAATATTCCCCAAGGTCCTACCGTTTGCGAATTCCCATTTCAAGGAACAACAGCATACGTGAAAAACTATAAACCAGATTATGTAAATGTTTATGACTAGGGAAGGCTTTGAGAGTTTAGATAAGGGAGATAGTGTTTAATATTTATCAATACTTAGCCAAAGCTAAGGCTGAAAAGAATTTAAACCTCCTAGTGATAAGGTTATAGCAGAGAGAATTTTTACCGCCAATTTCTTTGCACGGGGAATATAGGCCACGCCCTTTTTCCTCCAAATAAAAATCGATTCGAACAGTCGACGGTATAGTTTATATTTTTCAGTTTATATTGATAAACAGTCAACACCATCTATCTTGTCCAACCTCTCAAAACCTTCCCCGCTCCTAAACGAGACAATCAATTTTTATGGAGTTTCCCATATGGTAATAAAATTCGCTAAAATTTTAATAAAAACGGCCGGAATATATCTCTCCAAAATTTCAGGCATCTATCGACGATAGAATTTCAATTGTTCTATGTAAAGAACGCACTATGGACGCATCACAGGGTTATTTTTTCTTTTAGCACTTTCCTCCGAAGGAAAGTAGCTATTGAGGTTGCACTCATGACGGAATTTTTGAAAAAAAAAATTCAAATCTTTATCGATCCTACCTAGTAGACACCGAAAATGACTCCCGTTAAAATTTATATATATATATATATATATATATATATATATATATATATATATGTATATATATATATATATATATGTATATATATATATATATATATATATATATATATATATATATATATGTTTGTGTGTGTCTGTTAAGACGATAGCGGCCAGAGTTTTTGTTTTTTCTTCACGAAACGTGGTATATAGCGTTCAATTAGCAAACGATTGAACGAGTTCGTTAACCACCAAAATCGGTCCACCCGAAGGGGGGGGGGGGGGTTACCCCGAACCCAAAACACTAATTTGACCATGCCAGCCGTAATATTTGTTATATTTCAACGACACTTGGTATTCGTAGTGGTAATATAGAGAGAAAAGTGAGATGTAAAAATAAACTAAATCGGTTCATTAGGAGGGGGGGGGAGTAGATGAAAAAGGCCGATCCTGGCACAGGGCTTCGGAGCAAGATGGCGGCGCCCATGACGTCATCCCCCCACCACCGTGACCTTGAAAATTACGTCACATATCTTGACCTTGAAAATTACGTCACACTTAATCGCATTGACCTTGAAAATTACATCACATATCTTGACCTTGAAAATTACGTCACCAGTCTATGTAACTACCGTGAAATAATACGTCATATTTTACGTCACATTTAATCTTCTTGACCTTGAACCCCCTCCCCTCCCATCCCCTCCCCCCCACCCCCACCCCCCAACCCGAATCCCCCCCATATGATCCTTCGACCGAAGGAACTACTTACAAATGACGTCATCCCCACTACCCCCCCCCCTCCCCCCTCCCCCCTACATGATCCCTTGACCACGTCTAGGTAAATACTGACGTCATTCCCCCACCCCTCCATAAAACGTATCTTCTTCCCCAATAAAAAAACTTGTCATTCCCCCCACCCTATCTTCTTCGACTGAGTCCTTAATAATAAATAAAAATATTTCTCATGATCATTCCAGCGCGACTTAATAACAGCTCTCTCTCAATAACAAATTTTATTCTCTACATAATCCCCCTACATCGATCGAGTCTCAATTACTACTGGGATCCCCTCTATAATAAATAAAAAAAAATCACATGATCATGCAACCACGTCTTAATAACAGCTCCCTTTCAATAATCAAAAATTTTATCCTCTACATAGTAAAAAAACTTACCTCTTTCCACCGAGTCTCGATTGCAACTGCCATCTGCGCATCCAGGTATACCCCCTCCCCATAATAAATAAAAAACTTAATTAGAATAGAACCTCTTCCGACCGCGTCTCGATTACAACTGCTATCCTTGGATTCAAGTCCGTTATACCCCCTCTCCCATAATAAGAAAAATTATTTAACATGATCATGCAACCACGTCTTAATAACAGCTCCCTTTCAATAATCAAAAATTTTATCCTCTACATAATAAAAAAACTTACCTCTTTCCACCGAGTCTCGATTGCAACTGCCTCTGCGCATCCAGGTATACCCCCTCCCCATAATAAATAAAAAACTTAATTAGAATAGAACCTCTTCCGACCGCGTCTCGATTACAACTGCTATCCTTGGATTCAAGTCCGTTATACCCCCTCTCCCATAATAAAAAAATTATTTAACATAATTCCTCCTTCCATCGCATTAAGAAATGACGTCATTCCCCCCCACCATCACCCCCTCCATAAAACTTATCTTCTTCGACTGAGTTGTCCAATAAAAACAACTTACCTTCTTCGACCGCGTCTAGATAATAAATGACTACATTCCCCCACCCCTCCCCTCCATAAAACGTATCTTCTTCGACTGCCCCCTCCCCAATAAAAAAACTTACCTTCTTCGCCTAGATTACAACTTAGATAGATGAAGTCATTCCCCCCACCATACGACCATGTCTTAATAACAATAATAATAATAAATTAGTAATAATAAATTTTAATTAATAGATAATAAATAAGACATCCACCTACATCGACCGAGTCTCGATTAGAACTGAGAACTCCGTAATAAAATGCTTCATCTCCCCACCATCGTCAACAACCCCCTCCATAAAACTTACCTCCTTCGACCGAGTCTCGATAATAGTAAACTTCTTTTCCCCCCACCAGATAATAACTGAGAACTCCATAATAATGAACGTCATCCCCCTACATGGAACCTCCTTCGACCACTTCTCGATTATGACTGAGACTCGACCGCTCCTACCACTAATTTAAGATTTCACTCCATAAATTCTATATGTAACCTCACGGCCTAGGAGGACCGTCCCACCTACCACTGTAGAACGGGAGGGAAGAGTTCAGCCCTTCTTGTATCCTAGTTGAATCGCTAGGATAATGTCAAGATTATTTACTTTTAGAATACTGGTTATCAATGATCAATATGAACATCTTTGAATTTAACCATATCATGACTTACAATAACATATATCTCTCTTAGTTCGGTGCTGAGCACCTTAAGCCCCTTCACCACGACAAGGTGGAGATACGTCGAAGGGGAAAAACTTTAGAACTCAAGAAAGGTCCTATCCAAGCGTTATTTCTGGGGACCTTCATTCATGGTTTACGGGCGTTTATAGGCATGCCAGGGTCCTTCATTCATGGTTTACGGGCGTTTATAGCCACGCCAGGGACCTTCATTCATGGTTTACGGGCGTTTATAGCCACGCCAGGGACCAGCACTCACACAGTCTTGTTATGTATTAATTTAAAAAAACATTGTCTACTTTTTCAACTCATTCAATTTATAATGTCCATGTGCCAAAGTATTAACCCCATCTTCTAATATGTATCTTTTATCATCAAAAGGAGAAAGAGAAATTTTATTAATCTCAGAACTAAAAATATTATGCTGCTTTGATTGTATTAATCTCATAGGCGTATGCATAATTTTATTTTTAAACAAAACTTTTTCGTAATCTTCAAAACTAATGTATTGTTTTAATGAGGATGTTTTTACACCTTTAGCACGCTTTTTAACATCATTTTCCATCATAATCGCGTACATTTTTGCTCTTAACCCTGTATATTTTAATATTATCTTCGAATTGAGTTCATCTTTAAATTTTCCCAACTTTTTTTTATTTTCTTCCGAGTAACAAGGATGTGTTTTAGGATAATCTGAGAAATCAAAATATTGGCTCATTTTTTTCATATCTTGGAAGATGTCATCTGTTACAACTCTATAAATAAAGGAATCAGTATCGGTGTACATCATCTTTAAGGTATTAATGGGATATTTTTTCATCATTATCTCATAATGAAATTGATACATTACGGTTTTAGATAAATCTAAAATGCACATACCAATGTATATAGGTTTATTAAAGAAGACTTTTGATTTGGCCATATGCACAGCTACTAAATTCTCATTATAGATTGTGCGGTCTATGAAGTTTGGTTTAGCAATAAGTTTCATCAGCTTTTTATCATCAGTTACCAGCTGAATATTTTGACGATTTCTAATATTTTCCATCGTTTTACCAAAAACAGCATTGTTGAGCAACTTGTAAAAATCCTTCTCAAAGTCGTTGGAGGCTCCTTTTCTTAATTCTGTATTGTATTCAATATACGAGCGAAGCCAAGACGATTGGTTAAATTTTAATGCACGGTGAATTTTTTCTAATTTTAATCCATGTTTTACGGCCTGTATCAAATTTCTATAATGTATGACGTAGCGAGTTCTTTTTCCAAAGTGTGTTATTAACTTTTTTGAATTATAATTGGAGTCGGGCGGTATGATAGTTTCAGGTAGGAAAGGTAAATCGTCATGCATATGATGAAGTTCTTGAGGGTAACTAATGTCAACTTCGAAAATATATCCAACTTCATCATCATCCTTAAGTTCGAAGATATTGATGCATTCCGGATTTCTAACCCACTGAAATCCTCCGTACGGTAAAAACATACTCATTGATTGACCATAAAGATTGTTTGCATCTAAATAAAGGATATAGCAGGATTCTTTGTTCGAATTAAAATTGGTCATGTATTTATTGTTTGCTTCTGCATACCTGTGCGAAACCTGACATAAACCTCCTCGAATTCCACGCTCTATCATAAGAATCATGTCGTAATCCTGTAAAAGCTCTATGTCCATTTTTGTGTATTTCAACATAGCATCAAACGTCAAACCGGGAACGGTAAAATAATGAGCTGGATCAAGTTTATGTGTTATCATCATTACATTCCGGAAAGATTCGAAGACATCACAAAGTAAGAGAACATCGGTTTTAACATAAATATCGGCATAATCTCCCAACGTTTGACATTTAAAGTGTGCCCATATTTTTTGAGCGTGTTTATAATCTTCTACGCTTATATCAGTATCAGTTAATTTGTTGTAAAACGCTTCTATTGGAGGGAGCTCGGGTTCGTTTAACTTTTCTGCAGTGTCTGTCTGGAAACACGCCTTTCCTCGTAACCAATTCTAATTCCTCATCTCTATAATATTTTGAAGTTTCCTTGAATTTATCTATTGAAAGAGATTTTACAAGGTAATTCAAGCTTCGTGGCATGAATCTACAGGAATCTATGAAACGCAATTTCATTTTACCAACATGTTTAGTGAAAGATATATATTTTTCTTCACTATTTGGTATTACTTCAACTTCACCAGGAGTATTTCCCAATTCTTTAACTATGAAATGAGCGTCATAATTGCTTATGTTATGTATTATTACAGGTATAAACGAGGGATTTACGCGTCTTAAATTGCAATTATTACAAGACGGTCCTAAATAAGTTCCAGTTAAGTGGCAGTGGTCTCTAACTTTTACATTTTTTTCGGTAAACACATTTTGACACATGTAACAGTTTTCTGCTTGAACCCAATCATGCTCTTCTTCTGATGAGATCTGCATTGGTTTGTTTATTTTATAAATTTCTTGAATTTTTTCCGCTATATTTGTAATGGATTGCATAAAATGAGAGGAAGCATTGGCCCCCCTATAAACGTACGGTTCAGTTATTGGATTGTCTACTCCATCAATTCCTTTAACATATATACAATATGATATCGGATCATGCCTCTGATATTTGGTTGTATTAAGAGATGATTCGTTTACTGGAACTAATATCGATTCAAAGTCTGCATAGATAACAAACGGAACTTTACATTGCCGCTCAACATTTGAGAATCTGATGAAGGGATCTTTCTTAGGTAGTTCAATTCTAGTTGGTTTATTTTCAGAGCAGTATATTCTATGTTCTTCAAGTTTTTCGCATGCTTCTTTCCCATATTGGTAGTCGAAATGCGTAAAACAACGCTTGCAAATTGTTAATTTATGTCCACGTTGGCTAATTTGGTTCCCTACTAATCTTTCAAAATTCTTTATGTATACGTAATGGCAAGTTACATCATTAGACACGAGTAAAAGATCCCGATGGTCTTTTAATTCTGATTTGCAGACTTTCAGGGGATATATTTTTTCTTTTTCTTCAATCCCATAAACATTAATAGAAATGTTATTTACCTTTTCAAATTTCGTTATTTCACTGAGAGAAGTTGGGTACGAAACACAATCGAAATCATACGAATGTGTTAAGTTTTTGTACTTAGTAACACGTTGTGCGTTTTTTTGGACAAATTTTGCTAGGATCGAATACTTAAAGCAGTAAATGTCATTATTTTGCACATTGATACAAGCTTTCTTCGAATCTATAGATGATGGGAGGGGAAGATATGTACTGCCCTTAATGGTAAATATTTGTTGATTCTTAATCTTATTCCATCAACTCCAATCAGCAACCACCCGCTTTTTTGAAATTGAGATTCCTCTGCTTCGGTTAAAATCTTTTTAAAACTTTTTTTAACAAATTCATTAAGATCGCTACCTTTAAAGACACTTTTGTTCCGGGTCTTGAATGCTTTATCAGTCTTATCGCCGATAGAATTTGTAAAAGTACATTCCAATAGAAAGTTCACTTTTAATGCGCCATATTGATGTAATAAATCACGAATTTTATCCACTAAGAGGTTCTTAACACTTTCCAGGAACGAGTTAATGTCCATGCAATTGGGAGATCTAACGAAGAACGACGCCAGCCGGTTTTGAAATGCCGTTTCATACATACTCAGCCCTTGCTTGTCTGGTACGAGTGCTAATATTTCATTTTTTTGGGGTTCAGTTAATTTTGATTTTTTGAAAGACGGTTCCTGGGTGCAAACGTTTTCATGCCTTTTACCGTTATAACTATTCGAAAAAATCCCTCTACACTTCGAGCAAGTATACTCCGAATTTCCACTGCAAGATTTTTCATGTCTCTTGAGGTTTTTCAAATACTCATAAGAATTTTCACAACGGCTACATTTGAACTGATTCATGTTTTTAATAATTAAAAAATATATATGATCTTTTAAAGAGGGCTTACGATATACGAGCTTCAGTATATTTTGAACAGGAGTGATCCTTGATGTAGTGCAGCAAGTTGTATGTCGTTTTTCTTTGTAAATAATCTGAAAAAGAAATGACGGTATATTTAATAATTGGATATAATTGCAATATATACTTATAAAAAGGAAAAATAAAGACTTTTAATAGACTAGCAGAATCGGAAATACAAAACTAGGACTTACCAGAGTGCTCTCTTGATGTGTACACCGGGAGAGACAACAATAAAATGAGCTTTCTGATCCCGATACCTATATTTATACCTTCAACACTTAAAATGGACTTGCTGTGACCACGCCCCTAAGCAGAATAAAAAATTGAAGTCTCATCTATGCACTGTTGGACATGATTAGGAAGTTTACGATAGGAATTAAATTGATAGGAATTCCATTGCAATGGAACGATAACTTCTCGAAATACGACGCTATAATGTTATTCAACTATTAACCAGCATGATTTAAATATATAAAAACGATTGGAGTTAGAGAAGCACTCATTATGGAGAGTTGGTAGAACTATTAAATATGTAGGCACTTTTTAATCATATGATTTCGAGTTTACAACGCCTTTGTGATAACATATTAACAATTTGATTAATCACCATTTAAGCATCCATTACATACATGTTTTTTGTTATAGTTGAAAATGAATTGTACAATTAAAATGTGACACTATATTATAATCTTTTGAAAAGGCATCAGCCCTATCCTGGCTTGAAAAGGGTGGTAACCTATAGATAACCCGTCCTAAAATTCCTAGTTAATAATAATAATAAATGGACGTTAAAATTTAAATAAATATTATAATCTTAAAAATGTTATTTTCTTAAAGAACTTACCGCAGTGTTCTCTTGATGTATACACCGGGAGGGACAACAACGAAATGAACTAGTCTGATTACAATGCATAGAATAATATATTCATGGAAATTCCAGAGGAAAAGTACAGCATGGATGTCTCAAGGCTGTTGGTAGATGTTAATATTAACAATTATATCGTAAAAAGCATTAATTACACGTTAGACTATCAACCTGAAGCATAGAGGCGCTATTGTTACATCTCACTCTTTTTCGATAAGTATCTCTTCCTTTATGATTATATTATATTTTCTCCGACTGAGTAGAACAAAGGTTTTTCAGTTTAATGTATAATTCGTGGTTGGGAATGGTTTTCCTCGTTGAGCATCGAAGCTATTAGACTTGTGACGTCACCAGAAGTAAATAATCTTTCATAATATTGTTATATATGGAAAGAAAGAACATTTTATTAAAAATAATTTGAGGCTGCCCGAATTAATGGGGTTGCTAAGCGACTCAGTTCTTCAATCAGTCCTAAGATAAGTGTTTAGATTAAGATCTCCGAGTTTAATACAGTGTCGGTTACGTCAAGGATTCGGAAGTTGTAGTCATGATATTTTCCTATCCGTGAGTGCGCTACATGGTGAATGGTGCTACGTTATGTTTCGTCATATTGTTTATTATTAACCGAAAATATGTTGATTAATTATCCCTAGGGAGTCTACTAATATTTCTTCGACTAAAAACGAGAGACTATTAATATCTAGGCCGATCTCTCGTAAGATGTGCTTGTATCCTTTGGTATAGTTCCTCGAACCTCAAACCATAACTCTTTCACTATGAATTTTCTTTTGCCGAAATATGACGGGTTATATTTTATTATATAGGTATATCAACGGAAAGATAACGGTTTTAAACCAATGCATTTAGGTCCACTGATGCCTATATGCGGCGATAATTTAACATTTTTTTTATTTTCATAAGTTCAAATATTTTTCAATTTTATTACACCAGCTTATTATTTAAGGTTTTGTAATTTAAAAAAAAATATGTTTTAATTTTATGTTGTTTTAATCCATTGAAAAGTAACCAATTGTACTAATATTTTTCAATGGATTAAAACAACATAAAATTAAAACATATTTTTTTTAAAATTACAAAACCTTAAATAATAAGCTGGTGTAATAAAATTGAAAAATATTTGAACTTATGAAAATAAAAAAAATGTTAAATTATCGCCGCATATAGGCATCAGTGGACCTAAATGCATTGGTTTAAAACCGTTATCTTTCCGTTGATATACCTATATAATAAAATATAACCCGTCATATTTCGGCAAAAGAAAATTCATAGTGAAAGAGTTATGGTTTGAGGTTCGAGGAACTATACCAAAGGATACAAGCACATCTTACGAGAGATCGGCCTAGATATTAATAGTCTCTCGTTTTTAGTCGAAGAAATATTAGTAGACTCCCTAGGGATAATTAATCAACATATTTTCGGTTAATAATAAACAATATGACGAAACATAACGTAGCACCATTCACCATGTAGCGCACTCACGGATAGGAAAATATCATGACTACAACTTCCGAATCCTTGACGTAACCGACACTGTATTAAACTCGGAGATCTTAATCTAAACACTTATCTTAGGACTGATTGAAGAACTGAGTCGCTTAGCAACCCCATTAATTCGGGCAGCCTCAAATTATTTTTAATAAAATGTTCTTTCTTTCCATATATAACAATATTATGAAAGATTATTTACTTCTGGTGACGTCACAAGTCTAATAGCTTCGATGCTCAACGAGGAAAACCATTCCCAACCACGAATTATACATTAAACTGAAAAACCTTTGTTCTACTCAGTCGGAGAAAATATAATATAATCATAAAGGAAGAGATACTTATCGAAAAAGAGTGAGATGTAACAATAGCGCCTCTATGCTTCAGGTTGATAGTCTAACGTGTAATTAATGCTTTTTACGATATAATTGTTAATATTAACATCTACCAACAGCCTTGAGACATCCATGCTGTACTTTTCCTCTGGAATTTCCATGAATATATTATTCTATGCATTGTAATCAGACTAGTTCATTTCGTTGTTGTCCCTCCCGGTGTATACATCAAGAGAACACTGCGGTAAGTTCTTTAAGAAAATAACATTTTTAAGATTATAATATTTATTTAAATTTTAACGTCCATTTATTATTATTATTAACTAGGAATTTTAGGACGGGTTATCTATAGGTTACCACCCTTTTCAAGCCAGGATAGGGCTGATGCCTTTTCAAAAGATTATAATATAGTGTCACATTTTAATTGTACAATTCATTTTCAACTATAACAAAAAACATGTATGTAATGGATGCTTAAATGGTGATTAATCAAATTGTTAATATGTTATCACAAAGGCGTTGTAAACTCGAAATCATATGATTAAAAAGTGCCTACATATTTAATAGTTCTACCAACTCTCCATAATGAGTGCTTCTCTAACTCCAATCGTTTTTATATATTTAAATCATGCTGGTTAATAGTTGAATAACATTATAGCGTCGTATTTCGAGAAGTTATCGTTCCATTGCAATGGAATTCCTATCAATTTAATTCCTATCGTAAACTTCCTAATCATGTCCAACAGTGCATAGATGAGACTTCAATTTTTTATTCTGCTTAGGGGCGTGGTCACAGCAAGTCCATTTTAAGTGTTGAAGGTATAAATATAGGTATCGGGATCAGAAAGCTCATTTTATTGTTGTCTCTCCCGGTGTACACATCAAGAGAGCACTCTGGTAAGTCCTAGTTTTGTATTTCCGATTCTGCTAGTCTATTAAAAGTCTTTATTTTTCCTTTTTATAAGTATATATTGCAATTATATCCAATTATTAAATATACCGTCATTTCTTTTTCAGATTATTTACAAAGAAAAACGACATACAACTTGCTGCACTACATCAAGGATCACTCCTGTTCAAAATATACTGAAGCTCGTATATCGTAAGCCCTCTTTAAAAGATCATATATATTTTTTAATTATTAAAAACATGAATCAGTTCAAATGTAGCCGTTGTGAAAATTCTTATGAGTATTTGAAAAACCTCAAGAGACATGAAAAATCTTGCAGTGGAAATTCGGAGTATACTTGCTCGAAGTGTAGAGGGATTTTTTCGAATAGTTATAACGGTAAAAGGCATGAAAACGTTTGCACCCAGGAACCGTCTTTCAAAAAATCAAAATTAACTGAACCCCAAAAAAATGAAATATTAGCACTCGTACCAGACAAGCAAGGGCTGAGTATGTATGAAACGGCATTTCAAAACCGGCTGGCGTCGTTCTTCGTTAGATCTCCCAATTGCATGGACATTAACTCGTTCCTGGAAAGTGTTAAGAACCTCTTAGTGGATAAAATTCGTGATTTATTACATCAATATGGCGCATTAAAAGTGAACTTTCTATTGGAATGTACTTTTACAAATTCTATCGGCGATAAGACTGATAAAGCATTCAAGACCCGGAACAAAAGTGTCTTTAAAGGTAGCGATCTTAATGAATTTGTTAAAAAAAGTTTTAAAAAGATTTTAACCGAAGCAGAGGAATCTCAATTTCAAAAAAGCGGGTGGTTGCTGATTGGAGTTGATGGAATAAGATTAAGAATCAACAAATATTTACCATTAAGGGCAGTACATATCTTCCCCTCCCATCATCTATAGATTCGAAGAAAGCTTGTATCAATGTGCAAAATAATGACATTTACTGCTTTAAGTATTCGATCCTAGCAAAATTTGTCCAAAAAAACGCACAACGTGTTACTAAGTACAAAAACTTAACACATTCGTATGATTTCGATTGTGTTTCGTACCCAACTTCTCTCAGTGAAATAACGAAATTTGAAAAGGTAAATAACATTTCTATTAATGTTTATGGGATTGAAGAAAAAGAAAAAATATATCCCCTGAAAGTCTGCAAATCAGAATTAAAAGACCATCGGGATCTTTTACTCGTGTCTAATGATGTAACTTGCCATTACGTATACATAAAGAATTTTGAAAGATTAGTAGGGAACCAAATTAGCCAACGTGGACATAAATTAACAATTTGCAAGCGTTGTTTTACGCATTTCGACTACCAATATGGGAAAGAAGCATGCGAAAAACTTGAAGAACATAGAATATACTGCTCTGAAAATAAACCAACTAGAATTGAACTACCTAAGAAAGATCCCTTCATCAGATTCTCAAATGTTGAGCGGCAATGTAAAGTTCCGTTTGTTATCTATGCAGACTTTGAATCGATATTAGTTCCAGTAAACGAATCATCTCTTAATACAACCAAATATCAGAGGCATGATCCGATATCATATTGTATATATGTTAAAGGAATTGATGGAGTAGACAATCCAATAACTGAACCGTACGTTTATAGGGGGGCCAATGCTTCCTCTCATTTTATGCAATCCATTACAAATATAGCGGAAAAAATTCAAGAAATTTATAAAATAAACAAACCAATGCAGATCTCATCAGAAGAAGAGCATGATTGGGTTCAAGCAGAAAACTGTTACATGTGTCAAAATGTGTTTACCGAAAAAAATGTAAAAGTTAGAGACCACTGCCACTTAACTGGAACTTATTTAGGACCGTCTTGTAATAATTGCAATTTAAGACGCGTAAATCCCTCGTTTATACCTGTAATAATACATAACATAAGCAATTATGACGCTCATTTCATAGTTAAAGAATTGGGAAATACTCCTGGTGAAGTTGAAGTAATACCAAATAGTGAAGAAAAATATATATCTTTCACTAAACATGTTGGTAAAATGAAATTGCGTTTCATAGATTCCTGTAGATTCATGCCACGAAGCTTGAATTACCTTGTAAAATCTCTTTCAATAGATAAATTCAAGGAAACTTCAAAATATTATAGAGATGAGGAATTAGAATTGGTTACGAGGAAAGGCGTGTTTCCATATGATTTTGTAGACACTGCAGAAAAGTTAAACGAACCCGAGCTCCCTCCAATAGAAGCGTTTTACAACAAATTAACTGATACTGATATAAGCGTAGAAGATTATAAACACGCTCAAAAAATATGGGCACACTTTAAATGTCAAACGTTGGGAGATTATGCCGATATTTATGTTAAAACCGATGTTCTCTTACTTTGTGATGTCTTCGAATCTTTCCGGAATGTAATGATGATAACACATAAACTTGATCCAGCTCATTATTTTACCGTTCCCGGTTTGACGTTTGATGCTATGTTGAAATACACAAAAATGGACATAGAGCTTTTACAGGATTACGACATGATTCTTATGATAGAGCGTGGAATTCGAGGAGGTTTATGTCAGGTTTCGCACAGGTATGCAGAAGCAAACAATAAATACATGACCAATTTTAATTCGAACAAAGAATCCTGCTATATCCTTTATTTAGATGCAAACAATCTTTATGGTCAATCAATGAGTATGTTTTTACCGTACGGAGGATTTCAGTGGGTTAGAAATCCGGAATGCATCAATATCTTCGAACTTAAGGATGATGATGAAGTTGGATATATTTTCGAAGTTGACATTAGTTACCCTCAAGAACTTCATCATATGCATGACGATTTACCTTTCCTACCTGAAACTATCATACCGCCCGACTCCAATTATAATTCAAAAAAGTTAATAACACACTTTGGAAAAAGAACTCGCTACGTCATACATTATAGAAATTTGATACAGGCCGTAAAACATGGATTAAAATTAGAAAAAATTCACCGTGCATTAAAATTTAACCAATCGTCTTGGCTTCGCTCGTATATTGAATACAATACAGAATTAAGAAAAGGAGCCTCCAACGACTTTGAGAAGGATTTTTACAAGTTGCTCAACAATGCTGTTTTTGGTAAAACGATGGAAAATATTAGAAATCGTCAAAATATTCAGCTGGTAACTGATGATAAAAAGCTGATGAAACTTATTGCTAAACCAAACTTCATAGACCGCACAATCTATAATGAGAATTTAGTAGCTGTGCATATGGCCAAATCAAAAGTCTTCTTTAATAAACCTATATACATTGGTATGTGCATTTTAGATTTATCTAAAACCGTAATGTATCAATTTCATTATGAGATAATGATGAAAAAATATCCCATTAATACCTTAAAGATGATGTACACCGATACTGATTCCTTTATTTATAGAGTTGTAACAGATGACATCTTCCAAGATATGAAAAAAATGAGCCAATATTTTGATTTCTCAGATTATCCTAAAACACATCCTTGTTACTCGGAAGAAAATAAAAAAAAGTTGGGAAAATTTAAAGATGAACTCAATTCGAAGATAATATTAAAATATACAGGGTTAAGAGCAAAAATGTACGCGATTATGATGGAAAATGATGTTAAAAAGCGTGCTAAAGGTGTAAAAACATCCTCATTAAAACAATACATTAGTTTTGAAGATTACGAAAAAGTTTTGTTTAAAAATAAAATTATGCATACGCCTATGAGATTAATACAATCAAAGCAGCATAATATTTTTAGTTCTGAGATTAATAAAATTTCTCTTTCTCCTTTTGATGATAAAAGATACATATTAGAAGATGGGGTTAATACTTTGGCACATGGACATTATAAATTGAATGAGTTGAAAAAGTAGACAATGTTTTTTTAAATTAATACATAACAAGACTGTGTGAGTGCTGGTCCCTGGCGTGGCTATAAACGCCCGTAAACCATGAATGAAGGTCCCTAGCGTGGCTATAAACGCCCGTAAACCATGAATGAAGGTCCCTGGCGTGGCTATAAACGCCCGTAAACCATGAATGAAGGTCCCTGGCGTGGCTATAAACGCCCGTAAACCATGAATGAAGGTCCCCAGAAATAACGCTTGGATAGGACCTTTCTTGAGTTCTAAAGTTTTTCCCCTTCGACGTATCTCCACCTTGTCGTGGTGAAGGGGCTTAAGGTGCTCAGCACCGAACTAAGAGAGATATATGTTATTGTAAGTCATGATATGGTTAAATTCAAAGATGTTCATATTGATCATTGATAACCAGTATTCTAAAAGTAAATAATCTTGACATTATCCTAGCGATTCAACTAGGATACAAGAAGGGCTGAACTCTTCCCTCCCGTTCTACAGTGGTAGGTGGGACGGTCCTCCTAGGCCGTGAGGTTACATATAGAATTTACGGTGTGAAATCTTAAATTAGTGGTAGGAGCGGTCGAGTCTCAGTCATAATCGAGAAGTGGTCGAAGGAGGTTCCATGTAGGGGGATGACGTTCATTATTATGGAGTTCTCAGTTATTATCTGGTGGGGGGAAAAGAAGTTTACTATTATCGAGACTCGGTCGAAGGAGGTAAGTCTTTTTTATTGTGGAGGTTGTTGTTGACGATGGTGGGGAGATGAAGCATTTTATTAGGATGTAGGTGGATGTCTTATTTATTATCTATTAATTAAAAGTTATTATTACTAATTTAATATTATTGTTATTAAGACATGGTCGTATGGTGGGGGGAATGACTTCATCTATCTATAAGTTGTAATCTAGGCGAAGAAGGTAAGTTTTTTTATTGGGGAGGGGGCAGTCGAAGAAGATACGTTTTATGGAGGGGAGGGGTGGGGGAATGTAGTCATTTATTATCTAGACGCGGTCGAAGAAGGTAAGTTGTTTTTATTGGACAACTCAGTCGAAGAAGATAAGTTTTATGGAGGGGGTGATGGTGGGGGGAATGACGTCATTTCTTAATGCGATGGAAGGAGGAATTATGTTAAATATTTTTTTTATTATGGGAGAGGGGAGACCAAGGATAGCAGTTGTAATCGAGACGCGGTCGGAAGAGGTTCTATTCTAATTAAGTTTTTTATTTATTATGGGGAGGGGGTATACCTGGATGCGCAGATGGCAGTTGCAATCGAGACTCGATGGAAAGAGGTAAGTTTTTTTATTATGTAGAGGATAAAATTTTTCAAAGGGAGCTGTTATTAAGACGTGGTTGCATGATCATGTTAAATAATTTTTCTTATTATGGGAGAGGGGAGACCAAGGATAGCAGTTGTAATCGAGACGTGGTAGGAAGAGGTTCTATTCTAATTAAGTTTTTATTTATTATGGGGAGGGGGTATACCTGGATGCGCAGATGGCAGTTGCAATCGAGACTCGGTGGAAAGAGGTAAGTTTTTTTATTATGTAGAGGATAAAATTTTTCAAAGGGAGCTGTTATTAAGACGTGGTTGCATGATCATGTTAAATCATTTTTCTTATTATGGGAGAGGGGATTCCAAGGATAGCAGTTGTAATCGAGACGCGGTCGGAAGAGGTTCCATTCTAATTAAGTTTTTTATTTATTATGGGGAGGGGGTATACCTGGATGCGCAGATGGCAGTTGCAATCGAGACTCGGTGGAAAGAGGTAAGTTTTTTTATTATGTAGAGGATAAAATTTTTCAAAGGGAGCTGTTATTAAGACGTGGTTGCATGATCATGTGATTTTTTTTTTTATTATAGAGGGGATCCCAGTAGTAATTGAGACTCGATCGATGTAGGGGGATTATGTAGAGAATAAAATTTGTTATTGAGAGAGAGCTGTTATTAAGTCGCGCTGGAATGATCATGAGAAATATTTTTATTTATTTTATTTTTATTTATTAATGGGGGAGGAGTCAGTCGAAGAAGATAGGGTGGGGGGAATGACAAGTTTTTTTTTATTGGGGAAAATAAGTTTTATGGAGGGGTGGGGGAATGACGTCAGTAGTTACCTAGACGTGGTCAAGGGATCATGTAGGGGGGGAGGGGGGTAGTGGGGATGACGTCATTTGTCAGTAGTTCCTTCGGTCGAAGGATCATGTAGGGGGGTGGGGGTAGTGGGGATGACGTCATTTGTCAGTAGTTCCTTCGGCCGAAGGAAGAGGGGATGGAGTTAAGGTTGGGGTAGTGGGGAGTTGGGGTGGGGGTAGTGGGGTGGGGGTAGTGGGGTGGGGGGTGGGGTGGGGGTAGTGGGGTGGGGGTGGGGTGGGGGTAGTAGGGTGGGGGGTGGGGGAGGGGATGGGAGGGGAGGGAGTTCAAGGTCAAGAAATGTGACGTAATTTTCAAGGTCACGGTGGGGGGGATGACGTCATGGGCGCCGCCATCTTGCTCCGAAGCCCTGTGCCAGGATCGGCCTTTTTCATCTACTGGGGGGGGGGGGGGGTTTACTCCGGACCCACAATACCAATTCGCCACTACCAGCCGTGATTTTTGTTATACTTCGACGAAATTCGGTATTCGTAGTGGTAATCTACAGGTAAATATGTGTTGTAAAAATAAACAAAATCGGTTCATTAGGAGAGGGGGGGGGGGGCGTTTACTCCGGACCCAAATTACAAATATACTCATATCGGTCGTAATGTCTGCTGTATTGTAACGAAACGCGGTATACGTCGTGGGTAACTCATGAGAAAGAAGTGTTGTACAAATGAATTAAATCGGTCCATTAGAAAGGAGGGTTTACTTTAAACCCTGTTTCATTAGAATAACCCACCAGAGGTAGGTTACCAAAGCCGCCGCGAGGAGCGCTATCTCTCACTAGGGGGACTGTATCCTGTCCTGTGTCAGATCAAAAGGCGGTAAATAAAGTTTTTGTGTATTTATTAACTACTACAGTATCATATATTAACATAACTCTGAAAGCAAATTATTTAAAAAATTATTAATTGAACAGTTCCCATAAGAAATGTAAATGAGCAGAACTATTCACGTTTTTATTTTATTTATATAGGTTATTTACAGTAAATTATTCAGTAATGTAGTCTACATTACTAAAATTCGGAGGAAAGTGCTTAGTTATGCAGCTCCTGCGTGACGGCCTTTTTAGTTTTTACGGCGCTTCGACGTCTAGGCCCAACGAAGAGTTTTCCCAACGAGCCGTGAGATGAGAAATTTCCTGCCGCCTGTGAGAATCGAACCCACCATCTCCTGCTTATGAATCTAAGGCGCTAGCCACTAGACCACGGGAGACCCCTATCATAGGTGGCATTGGAAACTTTAACGCGGCATTAAAGTCTCCAGTTTCAGTGAACTGATTTAATTTTAAATTGTCCATAGAGAAATTATTTCCGGCTTCAGCAAACAGATTATTGGTGATTAATACTTTTACAGTGATAAGTAGTAAATACGGTTTTTAATATCACGAGCTGAGATAATCTAAATTGGATATCGGCATTAACAAATGGGGTTCAATCTTTATGGCTTAATAACCGGGAAATAACGTGATCTGCTTTTCAATTTACTCTCATTATGAATTATTCCTTGCAATAACTTCTCGCCTTTCCTCCTTACAACTACGTAGTTAAGAATGCGGACTTGATAATTATATCCAACATGTGTATTTAACTTAATTAAAATTTTTAACTTGGTTTAACTAAAGAGCTGCAAGCCAAACTTCCTACGTCTAAATATCGTCTTAGGGATCGAGAAATGTCCATTATTTTGAATCGCATCGCGTTTTTTGGCGTAAAAAATGTTATCATGTATATATTACGTGATCTAATTCATTTCTAAAGTAGGACTATTTTATTTATTTATTTATTTCTCTAATATCTATATTAGACTGGTTAGGAATAAAAAAAATTATCGGTAGAAACTTTCGTCAAAAGCTTGCGTTTCAGATAATATCATCAGTGATTTGGATAAAGTTGTTGTTTGTAAAAGATTTATATTTTTTCTAAAAGTCGAATTGGATCAAGTAAAATGATTCAACACTTTCGAAACGTCGAAAATGGCACACTTCACTCATTATGGCGCCTTGCATTAAGAATAAAATGTCCATAATTTTGTACTCTCAAACTTCTAAATTATGTACCTTAACATGAAATTATGGAAATTATAATAGTTCTTAACATGACTTCATTTAAGGTACCTTATAAGCCAACGGCCATAGCCACGTTGAATACACCGGTTCCCGTAGATCACCGAAGTTAAGCAACGTCGGCGTGGTCAGTACCTGAATGGGTGACCGACCACGTGCTGTTGGCATTAGAAAAGGGTGGCAACCTGTAGATAGCCCGGCGCTAATAGCCAAATAGTTGATGCGCCGTAAAACAAAACAAAAAAAAAAAAAAAAAAAAAAAGGAACCTTATATATTGTATTGCAAGGAGGCGAGTTGTTTGAACGTTTAAAATTGTCAGAGTATTTTTTTCTTTTATTAAACCTTTATGCAAGACTCACTGTAATAATTAAATATCAATTTCATCCAGAATAAATTTAATTTATTTCTGATAATATCACGAAAATAAACGTGATATTACTTTTATTTATTTTATGTTTTTTCACTCTAGAATTCAAATTAAATCATGAAATTGAGATATAATCTTAGTTCTTAGTATATCATAGGAAAGCTGATTAAATTCTACAACTTTTGTGAGATTCGGCATTCTGGAGGATTATTTTTAGAAGAGTAGTGATTCTCGAAAAGTTGTCGCTAACCAGAAGCTTTTATTCATTTCTAGTAGAAATTTTATATTTGAATTGATATTTCGGTTTGAATGAGATAATTATGAACATTGAATGCGTATTAGCCTTAAAGAAAATGTAATGCTGATTTAAAAAATATTATGAATTTTTGAAAAACTGAAAAAAAGAGAGAAAATTTGTGTTCTCCTACAAAAAACACGTTTTTTGCTAAATCATCGTTAGAAAGGCATATCTCTGGAATGGAGTGAGATAGAAATGTGTGCTTGGTGGTGTTGAACTACATTTTCTGTCTAGTTTCACACTCTGGAGTATTGTCATTATTGTGCTATACATCCAGTATGTATTGTATGTATATTGGTATAGTGACATAGGATTAGTATTCTCCTTATTCTTGGTTTTTATTTTACATTTAAGGTGCCTGAGTATGTACATAAAAAATGTAGTGAATCTTTGAAAAACTGAAAAAGGAGAGACAATTTGTGTTCTCCTACAAAAAACACGTTTTTTGCTAAATCATCGTTAGAAAGGCATATCTCTGGAACGGAGTGAGATAGAAATGTGTGCTTGGTGGTGTTGAACTACATTTTCTGTCTAGTTTCACACTCTGGAGTATTGTCATTATTGTGCTATACATCCAGTATGTATTGTATGTATATTGGTATAGTGACATAGGATTAGTATTCTCCTTATTCTTGGTTTTTATTTTACATTTAAGGTGCCTGAGTATGTACATAAAAAATGTAGTGAATCTTTGAAAAACTGAAAAAGGAGAGACAATTTGTGTTCTCCTACAAAAAACACGTTTTTTGCTAAATCATCGTTAGAAAGGCATATCTCTGGAATGGAGTGAGATAGAAATGTGTGCTTGGTGGTGTTGAACTACATTTTCTGTCTAGTTTCACACTCTGGAGTATTGTCATTATTGTGCTATACATCCAGTATGTATTGTATGTATATTGGTATAGTGACATAGGATTAGTATTCTCCTTATTCTTGGTTTTTATTTTACATTTAAGGTGCCTGAGTATGTACATAAAAAATGTAGTGAATCTTTGAAAAACTGAAAAAGGAGAGACAATTTGTGTTCTCCTACAAAAAACACGTTTTTTGCTAAATCATCGTTAGAAGGGCATATCTCTGGAATGGAGTGAGATAGAAATGTGTGCTTGGTGGTGTTGGACTACATTTTCTGTCTAGTTTCACTCACTGGAGTATTGTCATTATTGTATGTATCCAGTATGTATCTTGATTGTATGTATATTGTATCCAGTATGTATTGTATGTATATTGGTATAGTGACATAGGATTAGTATTCTCCTTATTCTTGGTTTTTATTTTACATTTAAGGTGCCTGAGTATGTACATAAAAAATGTAATGAATCTTTGAAAAACTGAAAAAGGAGAGACAATTTGTGTTCTCCTACAAAAAACACGTTTTTTGCTAAATCATCGTTAGAAAGGCATATCTCTGGAACGGAGTGAGATAGAAATGTGTGCTTGGTGGTGTTGAACTACATTTTCGGTCTAGTTTCACACTCTGGAGTATTGTCATTATTGTGCTATACATCCAGTATGTATTGTATGTATATTGGTATAGTGACATAGGATTAGTATTCTCCTTATTCTTGGTTTTTATTTTACATTTAAGGTGCCTGAGTATGTACATAAAAAATGTAATGAATCTTTGAAAAACTGAAAAAGGAGAGACAATTTGTGTTCTCCTACAAAAAACACGTTTTTTTGCTAAATCATCGTTAGAAGGGCATATCTCTGGAATGGAGTGAGATAGAAATGTGTGCTTGGTGGTGTTGAACTACATTTTCTGTCTAGTTTCACTCACTGGAGTATTGTCATTATTGTATGTATCCAGTATGTATCTTGATTGTATGTATATTGTATCCAGTATGTATTGTATGTATATTGGTATAGTGACATAGGATTAGTATTCTCCTTATTCTTGGTTTTTATTTTACATTTAAGGTGCCTGAGTATGTACATAAAAAAGTTCAAAACGCCGCAATTATAACTTAATGGTTTAAACAATTTTGGGGAGCAACTCCTGCCATGGGCGTATATAGAAAATGAGCACGGGGGGAGAGAGAAATTCGGTGGGGCTGAGAGTATTTGGGGGTTATGGGATTATACGTGCTATGCGTTTCCGCTCGCTCGCTCAAGAAGATATCAAAACTCTAGTCAATCCAACTCGGTAAAATTAATAGAATTCTATTAAGAGTTGGATTGACTTGAGCGTTGAAGGTTACTTTACTACCAGCAACAACTAATTGAAATGCGAATGAGTTATGCGCATGAGCTGAATCACTGTTGTAATCACTACAGATACTTCACAAGTAACTGGATGTGCTCTTCGTATACAGACCCGAAAGAATTTTAATAGATAATGTCCCCCGTTAAAATCTATATATATCTAACCTAGCCTTGAAGTGTATTAGATTGAGGGATGAGTAAGTAGGAAGCTGCTTGAAGTGGAGGTGAAGGCACGGCTTAGCCTTGACTTACAGCTCTGTATCCGCCTGTCTCTACTTCTGGGAGGTTCTTATGAACAGCGGGTTTGTCTGGGATGGCTTATAGTAAGCAGTCAGGGTCACGACAAGTCCAAACCACAAGGAAGGCGTCATTTAAGCGCGATTCCGTTTGTATATCTTGCAACGTATGGAAAGCTTAGAACAGGAGAAGTTAATATGTTTTTAAATATATTTCGTGAGACATTTGGCGCAAAAATAAACGAGAGACTGAATGTCACCAACCTTAAGCGAAAATTGCTCAGGAATTGGTGGACATGGCTATTGCAAACACGTTTCTGATTGACTAACCTTTTTTTCAGGAAATATTCAAAGTAAATGAAATATGCGAAGGAACCAGCTAACACTTTTGAATTGTACGCACCGATTTTTCTGTCTAACAAGGGGAAAATAAAGTGGTGGGGTCCGACTTTTTTCTGCTGATTCTGCATCGAAAAATAGTCGACACGTGTCTGAGCGTTCCGTCCAATGCACCTTTATTTTATATATCGAGTTTTGAAAATGACTTCCACATGATTCTTTTACCAAATACTTTGTTTTATAGAGTAGATTAAAGAAAAAATACAATCGTTAAACAATGATATATATTTCGTCAAAACCATTCAAAAATATGCTCACGTTTTCAAGTAAACTGCTATTATATATTTTTTTACACCTAAAATAATATCAGATTACAATTTAGCACCCCAAGAAACCCTAATATGGTAAATATCATCGAATACAAAAAATAACAACTTTTCCCAGTCCGGAAGAGACTAAAACTTTGTAAGCGAAAAGTAACTTGACATTTTAAAATGCAATATCTCCCCTTGAGATGATAATGTATTTTTTCTTTAATCTACTCTATAAAACAAATGAATTGGTGAAGGAATCATATAATAAAGCATGTTCAAAATATTTTATTTTATTTCTCAGCCCCTAAGGCGCTTTGGACGGAACGCTCGGACACGTGTCAACTATTTTTCGATTTAGAATCACCGGAAAACAAAAATGGGCCAAATCGGTGACCCCCACCACTGGATACTCTCCTTGTGAGTTCGCTCTATCAAGACTTGCATAAGAACCTTTTTTGCAGGGTTCTGAAGTGATTGTGCAAAAGGTTTCCTTCCCCAATATTTAGGAAAATCTTAAAACTCACATGTCTGTTAGTAAAATGTTTTTGTCTACTTCTAAAGTAAGCAAAGTTTGTATATCTTATTGTTAGGCTGAATCAATGTAAAACGTCTTGACAAGTATTGTTTTTTATATTTTCAGCTTTTCTCAAAGACGGTTAAAAATGCGACTTGAAAAATTGACCGCGTCAAATTATTTATAAAAATATAAGTTAGAAAGGTTAACTGCTAACAGTTTGATTTTTTTTTTTTTTTTTTTTTTTTTTTTTTTTTTTTTTTTTTTTGAGATTTCATTGGAATAGGTGTTTATATTTTTCCCCAATTATCAAAAGAAAATTTTTACTGTTTCTAAGCTTTCCGAACGTCAAAAGATTGGGATAAGGGCAGAAATGCACCAATAAGACGCAATCCTTGCGAGGACTTTTAAATATTTCAGGCTCCCAATATTAAATATTTCAGGCCCATTCTTTTAAATATTTCAAATCCGTACTTTTAAATATTTCAAATCCGTACTTTTAAATATTTCAGGCCCCCACTATTAAATATTTCAGGTCCACAGTTTTTAATTTTTTAGGCTTCCACTATTAAATATTTCAGGCCCATATTCTTAATTATTTCAAGGACACAGTTTTAAATATTTCAGGCCCCCACTATTAAATATTTCTGCCACCCCCCCTTTAAGTATTTCAGACTCCAACTATAGAAAAGGCTTGCTACTTATATGATATATTGGGGTAATCGATAGGCCTGGAAATTGGCGAAGGCAGCTCCTAGAAGAACGGATGTCGAATCGACATAAACTTTTTATTGCCCCGAACGGAAAAGGGCGGAGCCGGTGACATGGAAAAAAACCAATATCATTTCGAAATAGATTGCTGCGGCTGCCCCGTTTATCCTTCACATTTCCACGAGGTGCTTTCACAATGGATTCGATAGAAGACTCGTGCGAGGCAGATGATCTCGATCTGTAGTCGAATAAATCGCTATTTCTCTTCAGGTGAACAACATAAAAGAGGTGGTAGTCCTAGGAAGAATAAGCATTAGACACGTGTACATCTTGAGTCTGATAAGCAACCCCATAAAATGATGCGTCTGATATCACAATGCTAATAATTCAAGACAATATTAAATTAATTAAACATCTTCCCGAACCTAAACTATGCTTTGTGCGACAATACGGAGTAATAAATCTACTGTATATTTGTCAAACAGCACTCTGACCATTGAGTTAGAAGGGAGGGGCGGGAGTCTAAACGATAAAAGTTGAAGCCTAAAATCGGCCATGCCAGTGTGACAAAAAGCGCGCGAAAAGGTGAATTTTTGAATATTATTGTAAACAAACAATGAAATTAAACGAATTTATGTGTCGTATTCGTATAAATTGACATTTATATATATGTATAAATATAAATCAATAAGAATTTGATATATATATATATATATATATATATATATATATATATATATATATATATATATTCGTTCAAATTCATTGTTTGTTTACGATCATATTCAGATTCGAATTTTCGCGCGTCACTACTGGTACTTTTGTCACACTGGCATGGTCGATTTCAGACATACACTTTTTTAGCATTGGAAGATGGATAACACTCCCTCCACTATCTACTAACTCCATGACTCTGACTGAATAACTCAACTCACTGACCTATCATCGCACAGTCCAAACCACTAGACAGAAAAATTTGTAATTTTGCATGGACACTCCCTTTGGGATGTAAACACTCTTTAAGAAAGGATTTTTTGATATTCGAATTTTTAAGTATTTTTAGAAAGGTTTGAATTTTTAGTTTTAAAGAGAGCATGCTCATCTAGGCAGCATGCGTTGCTAGGACGATAACAGAACAGCTGTTACCGTACTCTATATATCTATTTCATAGTATTATTTTTAATTGCATTTAATTTCAACTATGATGACAGTCCTTGAATTACTAGAAATAAGCTTTCTCATAGAGTTTACGCTATGAGAGACCAAATCACTATTTTAATTGTGGTTCATTTCAACTTGCCCCCTCCCCCCCCCCCATAGAGTTTACGCTATACCTCGTAATGGTCCATCCGAGGTAATAATATCCTAAACCCATGCACCGCCTCCTCACCCATCACCATCCCCAGTCGGAACACTTCTTGGTAATACTCGCAAATATTTTTTGGTGTTTCAAAATGACATCTGAGAAACATAAATTTTAACATACATTTATTATTGAAAACGAAATATAACCTGTATTGGTTACACTGCTGTTACTGGTTACCTCATCGGTGAATATAGGATATCATTTTTTTTGGGGGGGGGGGAGGAGGCTGGGAGCATTTCCAGCGTGTAACTAAAAGGCTATTACACCAATAAAAAGAATATTTGTTCTGAACTAAGTGATCTTATTTAATTTCTTTTTAAATGACACCTTTTTATCGATAAAATCAAGATTTTGGGGGAGGCTGCAGCCCCGTCAGCCCCCCCCCCTTATTTAAGCCTAGAGATAATGGGTTATCTCTAGGTTATCTATTTCTTGACACTGGGGAGATCCTTTAATGTTACAACATTCTGATACAACTAATAAATCTTTAACTTCTGCTAATTTTCTATCCATCGAAATAACTTATTGTCATAGGCTTGTTTACGTTTTTATTTTATAGAAATAAAACTGATTCCGGATTCAGGAGTGCATCGAATGCAGTAAGTTGCATATAAAGTGGCACCATCAGAGACATTTGTTGCAACATGCTTATAGAATACTCGTATAAAATGCACTATTAGCATACGAGTTGCATTTCTCACACTGAATCCCTGAATCTCTCCCCAACCACCGGTGCTACACTTCCCCCGTTATTCCATCGGTTGCTAAGGCTCGCCGCTCCATTAGCAATGCTAAGTAGGAGAAAGCTGGAGAATAGGACTTCTAGGCGTTTTCAGGGGGGAATTTACATTTTCAAAGAACATTTATAATTAATAAATAGCAATAAGCAATTATTAGCAAATTATCTATGAATGTTTTTATTAGCTCAGTGGTGGAGCACTGGACTAATATGCTGGTGGACCTGAGTTCAAATCCCGAGCAAACACTAAAGATTTTTATCTTCTGGTGTCTTCGTTCAAGGGTCGAATTCGGCCTCCCTGACCGTCCCTAGACCAACCCAGCCTTAAAATAAATTATTAATGGGTACCTTGGTGCTAATGCTCCTAGCAGTCGAAGCAGCAAAGGGAAAATCAGTCGGTCAGAGCATAGTACTGACCATACTATCTCCCTAGTGTGCCTTATGGTCGTGAATTAGATATCTTTATAGTATCTGCCCCTCAGGGCCCTCATGGCCTGTTACATTTTACATATTATAGCCGCATATAGATTCTTTCCCAAAATCTTATACATATAATTTCAATCTATAGAGGACTAGCTGATAAGTAGTTTTTATATTGCGTTAAATAAGATATGATCAAACTAACGCTACTACATAATTTTGTACAGCTTATTGTTGCACGGACTTTTGAGTTACCCAGGAATCACCATGTGGAGGTAACCGTGCTTGTTTCCTTTGGTGAATAAAAAAAAAAGAAAAAAAAAAGGAAAAAAAAAAGAAAAAAAAAGAAAAATACAACAACCACTTAAAAAGTTAGGTCTACAAAGAAAAATACACGTTGAAAAGAATGAAACTAAAAACATTGAAGTTTAAGCACTTATCTCTTCTATTGACATCACCCCCACCGAACATTACAACAGAATCTTTTTTGTAGAGAATTTAGTAACCTTTCAAATAACTGCCTTCCACTTACTACGAGTTCCCAACAGTTTTCGAGATATTAAAAAAATATTCTGAGATCCGAAAACTTTGTATCACCGTTAAAACATTTTTTTTTTCCATATACTTCTCACCTCCAAAAGATACCGAAGTTTAAATGTCTTAGATTAGATGAATGTCAAATACCTGGTACAAGTTTCAAGTGAACTTACAGATGGTTACAGAAATCGTTTTAAAAATGGTTTCATTCGTTTTCCTACGTTAAGGAATCTATATAACGAGTACCTATAAGCTTATGGACTCGAAAATGTAAGTGTTCCGATTTTGTCGAGGAAATTTTGCTCCAAAAACCATGTTCCAGTGAACGGATTCAGCTGGTTAATGAACTTGACCTTTTAAATGAGAAGAATGATTTTTGTGCCAAATATTATCAAAATCGGACCATTTTTGAGCCGACGAGGAACTTCTTAATAATTCAAACCCCCCTAAAAGTACATTTGAATATCAAAACACATTTCTTATCGAGTGTTTAAATTCTAAACGGATTGTCCGTGAAAAATTTCATATTTTTGTGTCAATTGGTTCGGGATATTATTACCGCGGATGAACCATCACCAGGACTTAAACCATATGAGGGATAAAATCAGTTTATTTCTAGTAATTCAAGGTCTGCCATCATAGTTGAAATTAACCTCAATTAAAAATAATACTATGAAATATATAATGTACGGTAACAGCTGTTCTTTATCGTCCTAACAACGCATGCTGCCTAGGATTGCCTGCTCTAACCAACTAAAACTTTAATCCCCTCTAATAATACTTAAAAATTCGAATTTAAAAAAATCCTTTCTTAGCGAGTGCCTACGTTATATAGGGAGTGTCCATGCAAAATTTCAAAATTTTCTGTGGAGTGCTTTGGGCTGGGCGATGATAGTTCAGAGAGTGAGTGAGTGAGTGAGTGGTATTTGACAAATATATAGTAGACTAGCTGAATACCCGTGCTTCGTCACGGCAGATAAGTAGTTATTTTATTGCGTTAAATAATGTTTCATTAAAATTACGTTACTATACAATTCTGTGCAGTATATTACAGCACGGTTCCCGTAATACTATATTTTATTCAATGGACGTTAAAATTTAAAAGTTAATGTTTCCAAGAAGTCATATGGTAACACCCAATATATTTACGAGTATTACCAAGGTTATAGGCGAGGAGGCATTGCAAGGGTTCCGGATATTATTACCTCGCCTGGAAAATCTAAGGATATGCCATACATCACGGTTTGACCGGGACTGACCCGGTATTTTGCAATTGTTTCGGTGTCCCGCCCAGTTTTATCAATGTCCCGGAAAAGGCTGTAAGATGTAAAAAGTAATGAATTCATGTTTATAAGAATCTTTTTTAAATCGGTTACTTTTCTACAATTAACATTTTTACTACTGCTCACAGTGTCAAAGGAATGAGAAGTAATCTAACTGCAAAACGCTGGAACTACCTGCACAGCGCTGCCAGCTGCCAGATACTACTATTTGGCTGAGAGATTTTTTTAAGAAAATCAAGTAGCAAAAAAAGTTTCGTTCTTATTTTTAAGGTTTGGGTAGACTAACAGTTTAGGATTCCCCCTTCCCGTTAGTTGCTAGGCTTAAAACTCACCAACCATTTTGCTTATAATTTGTACCCTTTTTACCCCCCCCCCCCCTGGTATGCCCTTCCCATATTAATGTGTCCCGGTTTAACTTTCCAAAAATATGGCAAGCCTATCTGACGGGGACAGGCAGAAAAGAAACGCAATTAAAACTCTATGAGGGACAGTCAATTTCTAGTAATTCAAGGTCTGCCATCATAGTTGAAATTAACCTCAATTAGAAATAAAACTATGAGATAGATAATGTAAGGTAACAGCTGTTCTTTATCGTCCTAGCAACGCAGGCTGCCTAGGATTGCCTGCTCTAACCAACTAAAACTTTAATCCCCTCTAATAATACTTAAAAAATCGAATTTCAAAAAATCCTTTCTTTGCGAGTGCCTACGTTATATAGGGAGTGTCCATGCAAAATTTCAAAATTTTCTGTGGAGTGGTTTGGGCTGGGCGATGATAGTTCAGAGAGTGAGTGAGTGAGTGAGTCAGTAAGTGAGTGGTATTTGACAAATATATAGTAGATTATTTCAGAGAAAAATATTCCTTTTCTGCAGCATTTTCCTTAATACTAAGAGGTTTCCAGCCTAATATCTTCTCCTCGAACACATTTCTAAAATTTTACAATATTAGTTTACTATAAAATGTGTCCTTATAATATTAATAATCGAACAAAAGCACTTGGTAAATCTTGGCTACGTTTCAACCGCGGGGTTCCTCCCTCTCTCCATTGGGAAGAAACCCGCTTATGAGGTTGACCTCATGATGCAATTCGGTGCCGACTAAAAAAATTTAACGTTTCAGAGACCATAGATCACCAACCTAACGGCGGCTCAAATGTTTATGTAGTTGTATTTATATCCCAATTGCATCAAAACGTCAAGCGGGTTTCCTCGTTATGAAGGGTGGGAGGAACCGCGCTAAAAGAATCGGGTTTAAATTTCGATAAGACTACCTCGGTCGGAGAAAACTGCGAACTTCAAAATTCGCCAAGGTGTTCCATTCATAGGGAAATATCCCACGATAATGCCAAATAAAATTACAAGTGGAACTACGCTAAGATGACGGAGTTCTGCGAGTAGGACTTTACTAGTTTATTACCAATAATTCCTTAAGATAGAGTATCTTCTCTACCTCGTCGCCAAACGCACCAAAAATAGGCCACCATTGTCCTACTTCGTTGGGAACAACCTGTTGATTCAGCGAAAGTATTCGTCGACTCAGCGCGACCTCCGCTCCGCCGATGAGAACTCATTATACATTTTGGTATTATTAACATTGCTTGGTTACTACATTATATTAGAAAATAGTGGGTTTATTAGATATTATTCAGGAAATATTTTCAAATATTTACAAAATGGCAATTAAAAATTCTAGAAAAATTGTAATAAACCTGAGTTACAATGAACATTATAGCTGAGAACAAATTAAGTACAAAAGGGCAAGTAACACCTTTGCAAAATTCATTTCCACCAACTAAACAGAACAACGTTTTCTGACTCGTTTTAGAATCGGCCTAACAAGACCCTAAACGCCCCTCCACTTTGTGGAGAATGGGATCAAAGAATAACCGTTTACCACTTGTCAATAGATTGCAAAATCTTTGAGAAACTCATAAGAGAAGCCCAGCTACCAGACAGAATTAAAGAAATATGTGCACATTATTAACGTGCAAATATTTATTGCGTGAACTAATAAACAACATAAAAAAAAAATTACTTCCATGTAAAAGCCGATAAAAGTGTTTAAACAAATGTATTTACTTCTTTATTCACCTCCTTCCCAAACTTCCCAGAAGAATATCCCATCAGTTTCCTCTCCTAAACCTATTAATGCTCCTCCAGTTCCTCGTGCTCCTACACCCCAAGATCCCTTCATCTTGTTTCCCTCATTCCTAAATAAATTGGAAAGTTTATTAACCCCACTTATCTCCCTCATGACCTCCTTAATATCAGATATCCTTTCAAAACTCCTTAAATGACATCTCCCAACCCCAATTCCTTCACCATAATCCTATGGAATGCTAACGGACTTATCTCACGACGACTCGAGCTTGAACTCCTACTTACAGAAAGAAACATCGACATCGCACTGATTACAGAAACACACCTACTTACCACAAACTACTTCTCAATCCCAGGCTATGTGTGCTACAGGGCAGATCATCCCTCCGATTCCCGGCATGGAGCAGCAGTGGTGAAAAGTTCTTTGGCTCACTTTTCGCACTCCACTCTCTCGACAGACAGCATGCAGGTAAGTTCAATTTCCCTTTCCCTTTGATCCTACAATATAATTGTTTCTGCGGCGTATTTCTCTCCAAATTTACCATTTACCAACCTGAATTCCTCACTCTATTCCAATCCTTTGGTCCTCACTTTCTCATAGGGGCTGATTTCAATGCGAAACATCCCAGATGGGGAAGCCGTCTTACCAATCCTCGTGGCAGAATTCTTTATGACATCCTTCAATCCCAAAATTATGACACCATTTCCTCGAATTCTCCTACATATTTGCCAACCAATCCCACTCGCACTCCCGACCTTGTCGATTTCTTCATCACTTCTGGCCTACGAGGAATATCATACTAGGTTCAGTCACTGCTTGAACTCTCATCCGATCACTCAGCCATCCTACTCCTCCTGAATACCTCTCCTCTACCACGCTCCAGCAATCCCACTCTCACACCAGGGCCTATGAACTGGGAGTTGTTTCGTCAACAACTCTCTCAACTCATAGATCTCAATGTTCCCTTGAAAACTTCATCCGACGTGGATGAGGCTGTTTTGATGTTCACAAAAGCCATACAAGACAGTGCTCTGAGCTCAAGCAGGCCAAGAACTCGTCTTCCTTTACACCCTAAGCCTCAACTCCTAGACCACATCCTTAACCTCTTGTCAGCTAAGCGCAAGCAAGGGCTCGCTGGCAGAGGTCTCGTTACCCATCCGACCACACTTCCTTCAATCAACTTACTTGCCTCCTAAAAAAAGCCTTATCCGAATTCCGATCTGAATCCTTCAATGATTACCTCCAATCACTCACCACCGAAGACAACTCTCTCTGGTAAGCAACCCTTAAAATCCTAAAATTTCATTCCGTTCCTCAACCTCTTCAACGCTGCGACGGAACTTGGGCTGGAAGTGATGAAGATAAAGCCGAACTATTCGCTTCCCATCTGGAATCTACTTTTTCCCCTCATCCAGAAACCAGCTCCTCCCAAGACCTAGAAATACACGATTACCTGAATAGCCCTCTTCCACTCTCCCTTCCTCCTAAAGCATTCCATCCTGCAGAAGTTAAATACATTATCAGACACCTTCCAAGAAAATCTCCCGGTTATGACCTTATAACAGCCCTAATCCTAAAAAATCTACCTCACAAAGCAATTATTTTCCTCGCCTACATATTCAATTCAATCCTACGTACTACCCGCTTCCCAAATCCATGGAAACATGCGATAATAATCCTTATACCTAAACCTCAGAAATCTCCCAAAAATCCATCTTCCCATCGCCCTATCAGTTTGCTCCCAATTATATCCAAGATATTTGAAAAACTTCTCCTTAAAAGAATTCTGTCCACGATCCCTCCAAATTCCTTACCAGATCACCAGTTTGGTTTTCGTCCTCAGCATTCAACCATCCAACAATGCTTCAGCGTTATTGACACCATATCCCACGCGTTTGAAAGTAGAAACTACTTCACGAGTGCCTTTCTCGACGTCGCCCAAGCGTTCGATCGTGTTTGGCACCTGGGGTTGTTATACAAAGTAAAGCGCATACTTCCTCACACATATTTCCTAATCCTACAATCCTATCTATCAAGCCGCTCCTTCCAAGTAAGATCCGGTTCCGCATTGTCTAGTTCCCATCCCATTTCCTCCGGAGTACCACAGGGAAGTATTCTTGGCCCTCTCTACCTTTTATACTCCGCAGACATCCCTACCCACCCCAGCACCCACTTAACTACCTATGCTGATGATACAGCCATATTTTCCTCCTCTCCTGACCCTGTAACTGCTTCCTGTTATCTACAAGAACACCTGGAATCTGTCGAGCACTGGTGCAACAAGTGGAAAATAAAGGTGAATCCTGAGAAATGCTGTCAAATCACATTCACCCTCAATAAGAGAACCGGCCCTCCAGTCGTCATATTCAGCCACGAACTCCCTATATCCAACGAGGTGCGCTACCTGGGATTATTACTGGACAGTAGACTCACTTGGAACCCACACACCCGACTGAAAAGACAGGAACTGAACAGGAGATACGGACTCTTACGACGACTACTGGGACCTTCATCAAAACTGACAATACACAACAAACTCATTGTTTACAAAACCATAATCCGACCTATTTGGACTTACGGACTTGAACTCTGGGGAACAACTTCTAACATACAGAGAATACAGGCATTCCAATCCAAAGTCCTCCGCAAAATAGTTAATGCTCCTTTCTATGTTTCCAATAAAACTCTTCAAAGTGACCTCAACATCCCTTTCGTTCAAGAACTGGCAAAATCCCGCTTCCTAACCTTTCATTCCAAACTGTCCTTCCATCTCAATCCTAGAGCGCAAACACTTTCCTCCCAAACTCACCCCAAAAACCCGCCTAGAAGGCTCAAGAGACATTGGCCTCGGGATCAATTAACTGAATAAGGACAAAACACTATGTAGGAAGTGCCAGTATTGATTGGCTCCTTCCAAAAGTGTTATTATCTTTATTATTATTGTGTTATTATTTTTATTATTATTTCAAATTCATTGTTTTTGTTTTTTATCTACTTTTTCTTTCTTTTTGTATTTTCTTTTTTATTTATTTGCTTATTTGTTTTTTATTTCACTTCAATTTCTGTATATAATCATTATTTATATTTGAGAGCAAACTTAACCATTGTACTCTCCAAATGTACAGATGTTAAATAAACGTATTACTAAAAAAAAAAAAAAATAATAAAAAAAAAAAAAAAAAAAAAAAAAAATCGTTATTCCTGTATTCCACGCCGCAATAGTTGAATATATGTTAAAAAAAAAAATAAATAATTAACTCCAAGGCCGTATATAGGAAAGAATTCGGGGGGGGGGATTTAGGAGGTATGGAATACTAACAATCTAGAACTTGGAATAGTTACCCAACTAACACGTTATTACACCCAAAAAAAATATATTTTTTCCAGGTTTATTGAGATCTAAATTGAAATCGCCGATCAAGATGTTAGTTATGATGAGGTGCGTCATTTTCTTTTCTCAACATGTTTGAAATTCTCTGCCACTTTTGGTGTTTAGGCTTATGTCGTCGGAATAACGATATAATTTCGGAAATAGCCATCTGTAGATTACACAGATTGTTGTGACACTTTTTGTTGGTTCAGCCTTGTAATAAAAGCGCGCTCAACACTAAAAGGCCTCCAAGTTTAGCGTGTTTCATTATAATCATAATCGCTTGTTTTATGAGGATATGTTAGGAAAGAAATTAGCACCGCAGTAATGTCCGGCTAGATTATGCTACAGAAATTGATGTTTTGTAGAAAATATTTTATGCTTTCAAATGGATACGATTAAAAAACGTTTTTTAGTGATTTCCAGGCTAAAACCGCAAATAAAACCATTCATTGGCCTGTATTTCAGCAATTGGTACACAACATGGTAAGGTCTTTGGATGTAAACTGGTTTCAACTTTTTTTTTTTTTAAATTTGCTGTGATTTGTTTAGTCCAGTGGAAGCATAACTAACTGTTTATAATAAAATTAGTCTATTTCAATTTATCCCTGTAAGAATTGTGCCTATGAAGCGATGGAACACACCCAGTGCGCGCTATTTAGGCCGTATGTAGTTTGTTATTAATTGCACTCGTACGAGAAGGACTGGAAATGAGAACACGTGTGGGAGTCTGTCCTAGCTTTATAAGGATTAATGGGGACGTAAGAGCCGGAATGATAATCGATTTGATATCGACACCGTATCGATAATAATTCAGTGTCGATTACCTTGCTTGAGATTTAGTACTGTCATCGGAGCTGGTTCCAGAAACCGGTCTTGGACATGTTCATTTAGTCCGAGTATTGCTGGAGGTTTCTCAATGTGCTCCCAGAAGAACTCCTTTAAGAAGTCTGATACATGTTCTGGTTTCAGAAGCGGGCAGGACAACAATGTAACTAAAGGCAAGTTCTTCCGAGGTAGAACAGGTATTTTCCGTTTGACAGCTCCGGGAAAATGAGAGAGTATTCTTAGAGCCGTGATTTGTTCGCAAAAGTATTGGGGTCATATTCCCTAGATGGAAAAATCGGCGATTTTAGAGCTTGGATGTTGCACCCGAACCTCTAGTGTTACAGCTTGGGTGTGGTGCTTCAACCCGTAGTACTGGATATGGAGATGCAACATGTAGTGTTACAACTTGGATGTGCAGCTTCAGCCTGTAGTCACGCAGCTTGGATGAGGTGCTTCAATCTGTGCTCTTGCAGATTAAATTTTGTAATATATAGTGCAGTACTCACCACAAGAAAGGATGGCAGGTAACCCAAAAGTAGGGCTACTTGTTTTTTCATGAATCAAAGAAATCAGTCACTTACCTAGAAAGAAGAAAAATAAATGTTTTAAAATCACGGAAACAACAAATAAATATATTACAAAAAAAAATACATTACACTATTTATATAATAATCAGGTGTTTGTCTGAATGTCTGTCTGTTTGTTCCTTATTTAAATCCACACCGTTTGACCGATTTTGATCAAACTTGGCACACAGGTAGGTCTTGATCTGAGAAGTGACTTAGGCTATGTAAAAATAGTTTTAAGTGTAATCTTTGATAGACTACTAGACTTATTCTGTGAAGATCAATAGTCAATTTCGTTCCATTGAATGTGGAATATACGGGATTTCTTTTGCGAGATTTCTGAATATCAGCAGATATATGGTTGCGCTAGGATGATGCAGTTCCAACAATTCAGGACTTTCATTTTCCTTAGAAACTATTTTGTCTCCATTGCTTTAGAGATATTCACCGCTTGCTTTAGTCGTTCTTGGTTAAATGTAATTTATGACAGCGCCTTACTATTCTTGCAACTGGACAGGTTACCGCTGAAGAATCTGCATTTCCTTCAATAGATACAAACATTTCCAAGAGCAATACTATTCAAATGAGAACCACAAAGGCCTCGCTGGCCATTGAGCGGGCGGCAACCTACCCGGGAAGTTTCGGCCTTTCGAATAGTGAACACAGCATTCTGAATGAGCTGCGAGAAGTGAGTAATGGCTCCGAGCCTGTCAGAATTAATAAGAAGAATTAATTGCTAGTAGTTCCTTTCATTGGCCGGTAGATGGCAGCCTTTGAAGCCTTCTACCTCTAAAACCAAACAAAGAGATCTCCATCTCATTGAACGAGTCACTCTCGACTGATGTTAGAACTGTTCTCTAACATTTTAGCTTTTATTTTTCTCTGAGGTCAAAGAGATATGTAAAACACTCAGGTAATATTGTATTCAACTTTGCTATATTTGATTTAAGTCTTGTTATGTTATACATTCAATTAGTGGAAGAAACATGACGTTACGGGTAAAATTTCCATGATTCGTTGCCAAGAACATTAAAAAACAAAATTAAAATAAGCTTTCGAACCGTAACCTTCTACTTACCACGATTTTCCAACCGTTTTCGAGATATTCACAGAAATATAGTAAGATCCCAAAACTTTTCATGTCTATTAATAAACTATTCTTTTTTTTTCTAATACTTCCTAAACTCCAAATAAACCAAAATTTAAAAAAGTTAGTTTAGATGAATTTCAAATATTGAGAAAATATTTCAATTACCCAAACATGTTAAAAAAAATGTAAATTTTCATTGCTGCATTTCTTCTCAATACTATCAGCTTATAGAAGACCTACTATTCACGAAGAGGTGAGGAAAAGAATCTACTGACTGTAAGTTACATCTACATAAGTTTGCCGTAGGTTTTGAAGAAGACCAAGGCAGCCGTGGCTTCTTACGAGGCTAGCTGCTCATGGATCTCCCTCGTGAGAACCTTGCAGCTCAAACCAACACCAAGCCAACATTTGCTAATGTAACTCGTCGTAATAAACAGCCTTCCGTACCTAACAAGGAGCAGGGAATACTCTTCCCTGCTTTGGATCGCACGCCTATAACCAAATATATTTATGCAACAGGTGAACTTGTTGGTCCGAGTAACATCTTGTTTGCAACTAGAATCTCCAACAACCATATAACCATCTTCCTCTCAAGTCTCAAATGTGTTGATGAATTTATTTCTAACCACAATGGAATTACCATCAATAAGGAATTTGTTCCTGCTCGCCGACTCATAATACCTTCAAAACGCTTGGTAATATCAAATGCCCCGCCGTATATACCTCCTGAAATAATTGAAAAAAGGTTAAATGATTTAAACGTAACCTTGCTGTCTGCTGTAAGCTTTCTTCGAGTTGACTTAAATGACAAATCATATTCACACGTCCTGAGCTCTAGGAGACAAGAATTTATAAACAGAAAATGTTTCAACTGTATCCCATAATTCTAAGTACCAATATCAAAGACAAACAACCCTCCCTAGGACGCTAGGCAGTTGAAAAGCTATATCTTGGAAATCCATATCTCTAACATTAAATTGTTTTTCTTATTTTTCTTAACCTGTTTCATTTTCAAATACATTTTCCAACTATAAGCAATTAAAAAATAACAAGGAATAAAAAACAGACAAAAAGAACAGTTCGAATAAGCGAAATCAATTACTTTAAACCCTGTATTAACTGTCAGAAATGATCCCGCATTTGTGAGGAATAGTTCTCTATCTTCCCATCGGTAAGCCCATATTGTTATTCTTATATCTAATCTAATATGTAATCTGTTATTCTTATATCTGTTTTCCTAATAATCCAAACACTTCTAGAGCACATTGTTCTTCTATATATTATGTTCTAGTATTTTATGTTTTGTCTTTTTCCATAAATATATGTATGTATATATGTATGTGTATTTGTGTATGTAGGCATATATATATATATATATATATATATATATATATATATATATATATATATATATATATATATATATATATATATATATATATATATATATATGTATATTTCAGTATTACATCCGTCCTACTTGTTTTTTACAGCCCTGATGAAGGCTTGAAGTTTAAGCCGAAACGTCGGCACAATAAAACCATTTTTATGATAAAATGTAGTTTTATTAAATAGCAGTGACCGAACCCCGACAATCCCTACCTTGCAATTACTTTAAAGTTTTAAGCTCTTATTTCTCCGATTGACATCGCCTAATCAAAACTTTCATTAGAACCTTTTTTTTAGAGAATTTAATAAGCTTTCTAATGGTATTCTTTTGTTTACCAAGATTCTCAACCTTTTTCGAGATATTAAGGAAAGTAAACAAAGTTACTAAAACTTTTTATGTCTGTTAATAAAATATTTTATTCTAACCCTTCCTTAACTCCAAACGTAACCAAAATTTCAACATATTAGTTTTGATGAAAGTAGAACATGCAGAAAATGTTTCAACTGAATCCCATGATTCTAAGTACCCAAACCAAAAACGGTATTCAAAAACCATTTTTCCAATTTTCTCGAAAACGGTTAAAGCTATCGCCTTGAAAATGGTTTCATTCGTTCCTAGCCCAGGAAGCATATAAAACGAGGACTTACAAGCTTATGAACTCAAATACATACCAATGAAAACTATAGTAGCTAATAGTAAAATTAATTAATTTTACAAAGAAATAAGATAGAACATACCAATGGAAATGCCGGGAGGCAGAGGAAGACCAAGGTTGACAGTTAAGTAACCATTGTGGATAATATTTTCCTCGGCCTTTGTTCAAGGGGTTTTATGGCTTTACCTGGTCGTGGTCCGCCAGAACCCTAGAATCCTCTTCTACCGATACTTCATTTCATACGTTTCAAGGAATTGGAAAATATCAAAATTTTTCTTATATTCCTGTGTTCTTTTACTAAAGTAATAATTCTACAAATAAAATCAATAAAAAAAAAATTTAAAAAAAAACAACAGTATGAAGGCAATTAAAAATATTCAAAAGACTTCATCGAATCTCTTTCTCTTGGCAAGCTATATTTCTAACAATGAATTATTTTTCTTATTTTACCTAATCTGTTTTATTGTCAAATACATTACCCAACTATAAGCAATTAAAAAATAACAAGGAATAGAAACAGACAAAAAGAACTGTTCGAATAAACGAAATCAATTACTTCAAAGTTTAAGCACTTATTTCTCCGATTGACATCACCTAATCAAAAATTGTCACATCACCAAGTATCTCAATTAAATATAATAATCCAAAAATTGGATAACGCGGGAGAAATTCTACAGAAAGAGGAAACGAAAAGGTCTCCTGGGCACTCTCAACCACCAATCCAAATGAACTTAAATAATCTGGATAAGAGTTCAGAACACTCTACGCCTTCCGGAACATTCAGTCTTGAAGAAGTGAAGCCTTTCATAGAGGAGAATAAATCAAAATATCCAATAACATTCTCTCAACTTGAATCTATTCTGCAGATAACACTTCAGGAGAAAAACGGGTAAAAATGCAGTTTCCAGCCCTCCAAACCGATTTCATTCAAACTTTGCACAATAACGTATTTTGATGCACGAAACACGAATACGATAAAAAAAAAAAAAACGTCGGATTTAACTAGGAAAGAAGTTATTGAGCACTTAAGTTCACTGTTATGCAGGTTATGAGAGCTATTAATTATAGCGAGTTGGATTGACTGGGGTTTTGTTAACTTCTTGAGCGAGCGTAGCGAGCGGAAACGCATAGGCACGTATGCCCTTAAGCGACAGGTGAGGATGCCCTTAAAATTAACAATATTTTCGAATAAATGGTTTCTGAACATTTCAAATGTGAGTTCTCTGTTTCCCAATGTTATATATCTGCGCATGCGCGTGTTTACAAATACGCTGATGACGCCTAGTTTTATAACCTTCCTAACTTTAGTGCTTAATATTATATTCTATTAATTTTAGCGAGTTGGATTGACTGGGGTTTTGTTATCTTCTTGAGCGAGCGTAGCGAGCGGAAACGCATAGCACGTATGCCTTAAAGTCGTAACAAATTTAGTTGTTTACATTAGCTCTCATAACCTGCATAACAGTGAACTTAAGTGCTTAATAACTTCTTTCCTAGTTAAATCCGACTTTTTTTTTTTTTTATCGTATTCGTGTTTAGTGCATCAAAATACGTTATTGTGCAAAGTTTGAAAGAAATCGGTTTGGAGGGCTGGAAACTGCATTTTTACCGAAAAACGTACAAGAGGTTTTTTTTCAGAATTCACCTCAGATATAGATGGAATTGTCCAAATGCTCCTTGATACCCGCAGAAACATTCGCAAGAATAGGTCTGCGAAAATCCGAATAACCAAGCTACTTAAATCACTAGGAGTATTGAAGGATATTCGAAATTCCTCTAAACCAGAGACTAAATCTTCTGATCGAAAACATACTCGGGGGAACGACCAATAGTTCAGATTTAATCAACATATGTTTAATTTAATTATTTTTTTTAACAAATCTCATTTAACAAATATTTAGGTTATTATTTAAACCATCATGCCAAACAATCCAAAATTACATATTCTCCAGTGGAGCTGCAACAGCTTCTATAGGCACTACGAGTACCTAAAAATACTAATAAATGAAAAACAACCCCTTGTGTTATGTTTAGAAGAAACTCATCTACAACCTTCCATGATAACAACCCTTAAAGAGCTGCAAATATTTCGAAGAGGTCGAGCCAAAGCTTCGTCGACCTGGGGAGGTGTCGGTGTTTTAATTAAAAACACCATCGTAGCACAATAAATAAAACTTAAAACACATCTGGAGGCAATCGCTCTTCAAATACGCATCCCCGACCCAATCTCGCCATGTAACATTTATATAGCCCCAAACCAAGATTTCTCTTCCAACGACTTACATCGGATAGTGAATCAACTTCCGAAGCCAGTAGTGTTCGCTGGTGATTTCAGCGGACATACTCAGATATAGAAGACCGAGCTGCCAATGACCCAATGGGGTAGAGGCAGGATAATTAAAATAAATTAAAAAAAAAATAAGTTAAAAAAATTACAAGTTACAAAAATATTTTTTTTCCATTTTTCTAAAAAACGGTCACTGATATTGCCTTAAAAATGGGTTCATTCTTTTTCCTATGTCCAGAACCCTCTATATAACGAGTACCTGCAAGCATTTGAACTCGAAAACGTAAGCGTTACGATTTTTTTCACGCGAATTTCGCACCAAAAACCATATTCCGGTGGACGGATTTAGCTTGTTAACAAACTCGTGCTTTCAAATCAAACGAAAGATTTTTGTACCAAATTTCATCAAAATCAGACTATTTTTTAGCTTGTCAGAGAGCGAACAGACAAATATAAATATATATATATAAATATATATATATATATATATATATATATATATATATATATATATATGTATGTATGTACATATAAATTTGAATCGCCGTCGTTTTCGAGATCTGAAGGTTCTGAAACGAAAAATTATCTAGTCGGCACTTTCGGACTGTGTCATGAGGTCTACCTCATATGCGGGGTCTCTCTATCTCTACCACATTTGACTATTGTGGTATTTAGATTTTGGGTTTATGTTATTGGTAATTTATTGCCATATTAATATTTTGTATGGGGAATAAAGAACATTTCAGAGGTTACGGAAATCTCTATTGTCTTGAAACCAGTATATTAATTATCAATTTAAAAATACTACTATTATAGGGGTCTCCCGTAGTCTAGTGGCTAGCGCGCTGGATTCATAAGCGGGAGATGGTGGGTTCGATTCCCACCTCCGGCAGAGATTTTCTCATCTCAAGGCTCGCTGGGAAAATTCCTCGCTGCACCCTGGATGTCGGCGCTAATGACCAAGAAGTAGATGCGCCGTAAAAAAAAAAAAAAAAAAAAAAAAAAAAACTACTATTATATTACAACACTATTACAACTTATTATCTTAATGTGATTCTCAATCACTCAATGCGTGGGCTTATCATTTTATCACAGATAGTTTACGCGTAGCAGGTTAGAGCTTTAAGCCAAAGAGCTTCTTTTAGTCATACATAGAAGAAAGGAGAATGTTAATGTTCTTTGGATTTGGAGAAAACAATTCTCCGTGTAGTTTGATCATCTCGTTCGTGAGTCACGTTCAGCCACCACTTGCCACCAGAACAACCTGCCTTCCTCTAGGGAGAAATCGCCAAGGTACATTCCAAACAGCAACCAAACAACTTGTGTCCTCTCTGTCTATAAGGAAGAAAACACCGGTTATAAGGTCGTTTTGATTGAGGCTATCCAAAAAATGTCGAAGGTAGTTCCCAAAAAAGGTCGTTAAAATTTCTATGCGTATTAGGCAGTCGATTCCACAAAAATGGCATGATTTTGATCAAATTTGGCTTAAAAATATTTTGTTTAAAACACCAGAATCCTCCAGACAGAATTTGTTTTTACAAACAAAAACAAAAATCGTTATCTAGACCACATTTATCTGAAAGTTTTCTGGACGTTGAAGAAGTCCTGGGCAGAAACCATTTTGTCTGTTAACATGAAGAACATGGTTTTTCGGAATATTTAGGTTAATTTTTTCGAAAAGACCATTCGCAAAGGCTTAATCAATTTTTCTACGGAAAAGGTTGTCATATGAAGTTTGGTTGGAAGATTTCGGAAGGAGAAAACTATGCTTAAAGATTCAAAGGAAGCTAAATTTGAGTTGTAACACTGTCACAGTCTGGACTAGAGATGGTCGAACAGACTCGAGCTTTTTTAAAAAAAAGTCCGACTCGCAGGAACTGCCTCATCTTAGCGCGGTTCCGTTCTTATCCCTAGTCTAATTTCGAAAGATTAAAATAGAAGCAGTTATTATTTTGTTGAGAGGAGATCGTTGACCGTTGATGATGCAAGGTAGGGATTGTCCGGGTTAGGTCACTGCTACTTAATAATACATACCCCATATGTGTATGTATGTGGGCATATATATGTACATATGTGTGCGTGTATATGTGTATGTGTATATGCATACATATAAATATATATATTATATATGTATATATATATATATATATATATATATATATATATATATATATATATATATATATATATATGTTAGGTATATTTACATAGATATGTGCATATATTAGTGTTAAATATGTCCTACTTGTATTTACAGCCCTGATGAAGGCTTGAAGTTCAAGCCGAAACGTCGGCACAATAAAACCATTTTTACGATAAAATGTAGTTTTATTAAGTAGCAGTGACCGAACCCTGACAGTTATATTTTGGTTCCACCAGTCTTGAAAGGTAGGACTTACAATCTTACCTGGAAGGGTCGGCAACACTAGAAACCGTCCCGCTAGTTACAAGGTCTTGGAATCTTGGAACTCTATATTTCTAACAATAAATTGTTTTTGTTATTTTACTTAACCTGTTTTATTTTCGAATACATTATCCAACTATAAGCAATTAAAAAATAACAAGGAATAAAATACAGACAAAAAGAACACTTCGAATAAGCGAAATCAATTACTTTAAAGCTTTAAGCTCTTATTTCTCCGATTGACATCGCCTAATCAAAACTTTCATTAGAACCTTTTATGTAGAGCATTTAATAAGCTTTCTAATGGTATTCTTCCGTTTACCAAATCTCAACAGTTTTCGAGATATTAATGAAAGTTCCCAAAATTTATATTATTTCTAGCAACAGAAAATTGGCCTCATTTTTCATATCCTGTTTTACACACAAAATTTTCGCAACATAAGAAATTACAAAAATAAAAAGCAATAAAAAACGAAGGGAAAGAGACAAAAATTACAACAAGAACGACAAAAACCCGTTCATAAGAACAAAACAGACGTATTTGAAGTTTTAAGCACTTATTTCTCCGATTGACATAACCTAATCAAAAATAGTTTTAGAATCTTTTTTGTAGAGAATTTAGAAAGCTTTCAAATAGTTTCTATCCACTTACCACGATTTCCCAACCGAGTTCGAGATATTAATGAAAGTATACGAACTTCCCAAAACTTTTCATGTCTGTTCATAAAATAATTTTATTCTAACACTTCCTTAACTCCAAACGTAACAAAACTTTCAACATATTAGTTTTAATGAAAGTAGAACATGCAGATAAAGTTTCAACTGAATCCCGTAATTCTAAGTACCCAAACCAAAAACGGTATTCAAAAACTATTTTTCCAATTTTCTCGAAAACGGTTAAAGCGATCGCCTTCAAAATGGGTTCATTCATTTTCCTAGCCCAGGAATCATATAAAACGAGTACTTACAAGCTTATGAACTCAAAAACGTAAGCGTTACGATTTTTTTTGCGCGAATTTCGCCCCAAACGCCATCTTCCAGTAGGCGGATTTTGCTGGTTAACGAACTTGACCTTTCAAATTGGACGAAGGATTTTTGTACCAAATTTCATCAAAATCGGACCATTCGTCTTCTATATAGAGAGCGAACAGACAAATATATATATATATATATATATATATATATATATATAAATATATACATATATATATATATATATATATATATATACAAATTTGAACCACCGTTATTTTCGGTCTCTAGGGGTTCTGAAACGCGAAATTTTCTAGTCGGCACTTCCGGATTGTTTCATTGTATCAACCCTATAAGCGGGGTTCCTCCCTATGGGGGAGGGAGGAACCGCGCTAAAATCGATATTGAAGTGCCGATCTTTCTATAAAAATCTACCTCCAAGGGCCTATATTTTCATGAATTGATCTTTTAAAGGATCGATCGATCTAGAATACCGTAAACTAAAGTTTTTTTTTTGTTTTTTTTTTATTTCAAATATTCAAATACTTAATCTCACCTCACCTCTTGTTACTCAATCTGTATAACCATTTTTTTCTATTATTATTATTTTATATTATTTGTTTCTCATTTGATAAACATGCATATGCTATAACACCCATGCATTTTAATATGATGCAACAGGAGTAGTTTCATTATGTATTAGTTTTGATGCAAAATAATCTTAAATGTTTCAGATATATTTTTCATATTATTAAGTATTCAAATCGACTTATTTAGGTCGATTCGTAGTAGTGAAGATCGATCTGAACTCGCCTATCTTTTTTTTTGGATCGATTTATTCATTTCGATTCAAAAGATCGATTCATATTCGAGAATGGCCCCTCCCTAGCGTGGACACTGTAGGACTGGTATCCTACAGTGCCGACTTGTGGACTAACATTGTTTTAGTATAGAAAGGACTTGTCGTTATAGGGATATTCGGAGAGTATTTCGGCGTTATTACACTCTCACAAATTACACAGAATTGTAATAACCGCGATTCATAGGAAAATATACTCAGGGGATGTATTTGTTAAAGAGAAATGAACATTGTTACTTCCACCACAAACTTGTTCCTATCATGAGACCTTTCAGCTGGTCTTGCCATGATCATCTTTGGTGCAATGAATGCAGATTCGAGGCTGTGGGAGGACTCTATAAAAACACTTCTGATATCTTCACTACCAGTAACCGTGCCCTTTAAGAATGTATGTCCTACACTAGCAGAGTGGGGTGTGGTCGTCCTACGGTCAAGAGTTCAAAAGAAATGCCGATCGATTTACATTCCACTGAAGCTAAAGATTTCACATTCCTCCGACAGGGCCAGTCCACCAGTTCTCCCTGAAATGCGAACTGCATTCAAGGAGGAGATGATGATGACTAAGCCTAGTGTGGTAATATTATTTATCGCCGGTAGAAGTGCTGCAGGGCTGCAGAATATGTAATTACAGACAATGTTTATCGTCCTTGATATACGAGGCCGATGTATTGCAGGGTTTAACCAGCTGGGTGTTGTCCCAGGTCGAGGTCTTCAGACAGCTGCTTGCATGGTGGCTGCACTGGTTCAGTTTCATATGTGGAAGGTATGTAATTGGTTCTGTACGTCATGAGTGCATTCGTGGTTTCATGATGAAGTTAATTAAGGTTTGTGAACTTGTTGGATGAGCTTCTTAAAGACACCGGCGTCAAATTTGCGATTTTCTACGAGATTTTTGTGACTTGAGCATGTCAACTTGTATGCGGTTAGATGATGGCTACAGAACATATAGAGCTTTTATAGAAGACCGCTTATAAATTTATGACATTCCCCAAGGTTTTCGTGCTTCGATCAGTGGGTGTCATCAGACCGACAAACGAAGATACTTTAGTGCGCACCCGAGATTCAAAATCGGGTCCTCCAAAACGATAATCAAGCGCTTTACCACCGGAGCATAATCGTCCTCGAGATTTTAATGGTTACAATCGTGCGGTGTTTCGTCTTTGGTGGATTCTGACTCTCAGACGACGTAAGTAAAAAATAAGTCCGTCGATGCTCGCCCGAGATTCGAACTGAGGTCCGCCAGAACATTATCAGGTCGAGTGCTATAATTGTAATAATTCGTGGGGTAATTTTTTTTTTTTTTTTTTTTTTTTGAGTTCTGTGCCACGGGTAAAACTGTTTTAGTGAGATCGTATTATGGGAAAGATGCGTCACATGCATTTTTGTATCGACTAGATATGTACTTTTCGAAGTACTTGTTGCAGTCAGAGGTCAAGGGATTGTCATATACTTCACAGCACGCACCACATAATATTCTTTAATTCAATGAAAGAATCATTATATATAGCGTGTCTGACAAATTTAGACATGTACTGTGCCAGAAATATTTTGGCATGTCACGTGCCAAAATAATTTAGATATGTCGCGCTCCTGGCATATTTAGACAAGTCATGTGACAGACAAATTAAGACACGTCGCGTGTTGACAAATTTATATGTCGGGTTTCTGGCAAATTAGGAAAATCATGTGCCACACAAGTTTAGGCATGTTGCGTGTCTGACAAATTTAGACATGTCTCGTGCTGACAAAATGGGAGTTGTCGCGTGTCGGACAAATTGAGATAAATTGAGACATGTCACGTGTCACACATTCTCGAAATATGCAGTGTTTTTGACAGACTACGCTTCTAAAGCCGTCGGAACATGTCTTCCTGGAACACATTTTAAAGTACAAATTATCTTCAGGTGCTCAAAAACGCCATCAGTCTCACGTCTTTAGTGGTTCATGATTTATAATGTTACCAGGATGTGAACATAATGTCACAATTAGATTCCGAGTGGTAGAAAGGGAGCTGAAGCATAAGGACACACGAGGAAAAGATGGTTCTTCCTGTTGGAGCACCGAGGACGAATGAAAGTACCTCGGCATTGGCATCTCCAAACCTACAGGTGAACGCCGGGGGAACATCCGTCTAGTATCGGGAGTTAATACAGCTGACGATTTGATAAGCTGCAGTTGATGGTGTGCGCGGTAATTGTTGATGCGACGCACAGTGGGGCAAATGACCGATTTAGGAGAGCTAAAGTCAAAGAATAAATGCAACATTAAGAGATGAATACTATTAGCAATGTAAACACAAGTTTTTAACAAATTGACTGCGGCCGGTGGAGAGGGAGGTGATTTTGATCAAATTGCAGAAATTAAAGCTAAGGTTCCAAATGGTCACTTCTCATCTATTTTTAGTGTTTCATTCGATTAAAAAAGTGATGTGTGATCGGAATTTTGCTATCCTAAATCGGTCATTGGCCCCACTGTGGGATGTCAGTACTGCTTCGCTGTTATCGATCGCTACGGCAGAGCTTCATGTCTAGTCGTGGTCCTGTCTCCAGACGTTAAAACTGAATTTCTGCTTTTTAAGTGATTCTGAATAGGCGTAATGTGACCATGAAACATGATGTATTTGATATATGACCTTATGTCACGTAAGATTGCGTATGAGTATGATGTTAGAATGCTGGATCCTCTCTCTCCCAGAATACCTGGCCCGACAACGCACGAATCACTGGTTTTCTATTTAAATAAGAAAGAGACGGGTATTTGGGACACTTTGTATGGAACAATCGAAATCCCAACAAAACTCTAGAGAAAATGGCAGAAATCCAGCCCAAGGCTGTGAACGCTTTTTTTGTTGAGTCCTGATTATTGATAGAAAATTACCTTTTCCGTACACTGGGTATTCAGTTTTATTTACAAACAGTATAAAGGACTTTAAATATGTTTCCAAATATGAGGATAATAGATTTTTCACGGTTTGCTCCCTGAATGGCGATGGTGTAATATCTACCTCAAGTAGCTAACACTACGCTATGTTATATTTCAGGCTAACATTTGTAGCTCCAAGAAGTCTGCCGATTTAGGCGCAGAGAACATTTGTAGCTCCGAGAAGTCTGCCGATTTAGGCGCAATGAAACCATTTCATAGAAATTTATTTAATCCTCTTCGCGCCCCCTTTCTTTTCTACTTTAAGTGTGATGCCAACATTTTTCGCACCTCCCTTCAGCTCCATTCAGCTAAACAACCTCTCAATACTGATTTCTCATCAGCTGTATAAAAATATAAAATATAAAGAGATAATGCAATAAACAGTGGACAAGATTTAGCTATCGAAGTGTATTGATTCAGGCGGTCAATATATTCACCAACGAGATACAAAATATGGATAGGCAAAGAGATAACACAATCAACAGTAGCCATGGTGGTAGCTTATTGATCAGTAAGTAATCGATCTAAACAGCCGTCAACGAAGTATAAAACTAAGAGAAGCAACGAGATAATGCAAAAAACAGTGGACGTAGATTTAGCTATCGAAGTGTATTGATTCAGGCGGTCAATATATTAACCAAAGAGGTACAAAACATAGATAGGCAAAGAGATAACAAAACAAACACTGAAATACCTTCCGCCAGATGAAATACCTTCCATTGACTGAAATATGTCGACTACTGCCGTTTTAGCGGTGCATTGGTGTCGCATTTTTTCCCTCGCTACCGCATTCCATTTTCTGACAGTTAGTTCGCTTGAGCGTGCTCCATACTAAAACTAGAACATTAATTTTGGCTACTTCAAATAAATGGTTTAATAGAACATTTAATCACTCGTTCGACGTTCTTCCAACATTTTGCTTAAATTTGGATTAGGAGGAATATTGCAACAAAGAATATTTTATCAAACGATTTTTGGAATTTTTCTAAGCTTTTAAATATCTCGAAAACGGCTGCGAAATCGTTGTGAATTGATGATGATGATTATTAAGGTCATACACAGTGGCGGCTTAAGGGGTCGGCCAGAAAATTCACAATATTTTTCGATTACGTTAGAAAAATAAATTGTTTAGGCAAACTAATAGTAATAAGTTCTAATTAATGTATGTTCTTAGTTTATCAAATACTTCCTTAATGATTTCCAGGCGCCTGGTTATAAATAATTGATTCTACACCCCCAGGCACGGCGGTAAGCTCATACTAAATTAGCCCCCCAGAAATGTTCGTCTAGAGCCGCCTATGGTCATACATAACCTCAATAATAGATTCAGAAGAAAATTTCGGTTCGACTAATTCAGTCAGATAAAATGGTCAATGGAGTTTGAGAAGTGTTTGTTTACATTCCATTAAATACAAAATATCAAGAAGTTCTATTCTTAGCTTTCAGAATGACAGCTATCCTGTTGAACGCAGAGGTTTCAACGGGCTTTCTTAGCCGAGCGAATTCTCTCAGATATGACAGTGTTCCAGAACAGACATTGTTTGAAGAAAATATTTCGGCCATAATTTGCCCTAACTTGCTTTGGATAATACAAGCAATAAAAGGTACCATTTGACTGTAAGAAACAAGAAACACAAGTGGACGTAAGAGCGGTGCCAGTTTTCCCACGGTCTGAGCAGGAGACAATGCTGTGCTTTTTGCAACACTCAACCACATGGTCACTAGCCTTTCTCAGAGACCTATCTCATGTTCATGGGAACATACGCGGTTCAAGGAGCTGCAATCATCGGCTGGAATTCAGAAGCTCCCAGCAAGTATGCTAATACTATACAGAGAAATTAAATATAATAATAAATACCTATTGACTTTATCAGCATAGGTTATATCGTGAGACAAGTGCAAAGTATCGAATGTGAAAATCACCACTTTCCAGAGTGATAACTTTGCTTTTGGACAGTCAAATAGTCGGCAGATTCGTCGACCATTTGACAGTGGTTACTCTCCCCTTTCACTGAGTGAACTTAGATTCGAGAGTTTGCACTACATCAGTCCAACAGCAATCAGTAAAGACTGAAAATGAAAAATGCGTTTTTTTCACATTCGATACTTTGCATTTGTATCGACGATATAATTTGCAATTTAGAAAAAACAAACTCCCATTAGCTGGATCACTCCCATCAGCTGAATCACCTCACTTTAGCTGAAGAATCTGCCATCAGCTGAAATACCTCCCATCAGCTAAAATATCTCCCATTAGCTGAAACACCTCCGACCACCTGAAATACCTTCTATCAGCTGAACAATCTCCCACCATCTGAATCAGCTGAAATATCTCCCATCAGCTAAAAAGCCTTCCATCAGCTGATTTACCTCCCATCAGCAGATGTACCTCCAACATCTCATTTATCTCCCATCAGCTTAAATGACTTCCATCAGCTGATATTTTTTGCCTGTCTCAATGAAACTTAATAAACATTTGTAGCGAAAAGAAAGCGACATATAACTTAAACTTAATTGTAGTAGAAACTCTGTTTCTCGACTTCACCTATTAGCGTGTTTCCTCCCTCCCTCCGTAGGGAGGAACCCCGCTTAACGCCGTCCGCATGACGCCATCCGGAAGTGCCGACTAGAAAATTTGCGTTTCAGAACCCCTAGAGAACAAAAATAACGGTGGTTCAAATTTGTGTGTGTATATATATATATCTGTTATTCCTTGTTATTTTTTAATTGCTTATAGTTGGATAATGTATTTGACAATAAAACAGATTAAGTAAAATAAGAGAAACAATTTATTGTTAGAAATATAGCTTTCAAAGAGAGAGATTCGAAGGCTTTGCAACTGCCTTTATGCGGGGCCTTTCTGGGGTTGGCCGACCGATTCAGGTAAGATCATAAAACCTTTTCAAGAAAGGTCGAAACAAAATAATAACTGTTTCTATTTTAATCTTTCCAAATTAGACTAGGGATAAGAACGGAACCGCGCTTTGATGACGCAGTTCCTGCGAGTCGAACTTTTTTTTAATCGAGGTGGTATCACAAACAGATAAAACTCCAAAATAAATTGCCATTTTTCACACCTAGTTATCTTGACAAACAAATTTTATGGCTAAAAGCATTTAAAATCCACGGAAAAAGAGACAAACTCGGATGGATTGATAAAAATACAGCTGAACCTTTAAGTCCCGTAAAGTGTTTTTTTTTTTTTTGTTTTTTTTTTTCAAATGGACGAATAGATAGAAAACTGAAAGGGACTTTTCCCTCAGAGTTTCGCGCATATGCAATAGCATTTTTCCATATATTTGAATGTGCTATAGAATAAATACCGTGGCTTAGCGAAATATGAAGGACGACTCCCTAGAGATGGCACATCAAGCCACGAAACATGTTAGGCAAATATCATGAAATAGAAAATGGAAGATTACTTTTATAACACCTGCCATTTACCATAGAATGATCTAAAGAAATAAACTGGATCCAAATTCATTGCCAAATAGTAAATAAAAAACGGATTGATCATCATGGCCAAAGGGTAAACAAAATATACAAGTAAATTATTAGGACATCAGCGCTCTAACGTCATCTTCGGAACTAAACGATAAATTGAGGAATATTTTTCAAAAATACGTTTTCAAGGATACTCCTTTATGATGGATGACATGAAACAAGTCATCGGAACGGAAGGCCAAGGAATCTTATTCTAGGCAGACAAAGTCAGCGAGGTGATAACAGAAAAACAGCGAGGTCTTTAAGCAGCGTCATTTTACGCTGAGTCAGCTATAATAATATCGCGCTTATATTATTTAATCCTCAACGAAATATAAAGGAGTCACGAAATCGTGCAGTTCCTTCCCGCCCAAATATTATGTAGAAGGGATCCAGAGTAGATTGGAGATAACGCAATAAACAGTGGCTGCAGATTTAGCTATCTATTAGTAATCGATCTAGGCTGCCGACATACTCACCAAAGAGGTATTAAACAAGTAGGGCAAAGAGATAAGGCAATAAACAGTGGCTGTAGATTTAGCTATCGATCTAGGCTCCCAACATACTCACCAAAGAGGTATTAAACATGTAGAGCAAAGAGATAACGCAATAAACAGTGGCTGTAGATTTAGCTATCGATCTAGGCTCCCAACATACTCACCAAAGAGGTATTAAACATGTAGAGCAAAGAGATAACACAACAAACAGTGGCTGTAGATTTAGCTATCGATCTAGGCTCCTAACATACTCACCAAAGAGGTATTAAACATGTAGAGCAAAGGGATACCGCAATAAACAGCTGTCATAGATATAGCTATAGATTCGTAATCGTTATAGACTACAACAATCAGCAAAGAGGTATAAAAAAGATGTACAAAAAAGATATAACTGTAAACAGAGGTTTAGTTAACGGCCAGTAATACTTCTAGGCTGCAGCTATACTCAGCGGCGAGGTATAAAACATAGAGAAGCAAAGATATAACCCAATAAACAGTGGCCGAAGATTTAGCTATCAATCAGTAATCGATCTAGGCTAGCACCTTATTTACCAACGATTTATAAAACATGAAGAGCAAAGAAAAAACATAATAAAAAGCATTGAGTTAGTATATAGTCGAGGGAGTGTTATCTATCTTCCAAAGCGAAAAAAGTGTAGGTCTAAAAATCGGCCATTTTGATGTTTATGATTGTAAACAAATAATGAATTTAAACGAATACATATTTCATATTCGTATTGATTTATATTTATGCATAAATATAAATTAATACGAATATGATATATAACTTCGTTTAATTTCATTGTTTATCTACAACCATATTCAAAAATTCACCTTTTCGCGCGCCCTTAGTCACACTGGCATGGCCGATTTTAGGCTTCAAATTTTTTCGTTTAGACTTCCTAGACTACCTCAATGGTAAAAAGCCATCGGACTATAATAGATCTAGGCTAGCGACATACTCACCAACGAGGTAAAAACATATAGAAGCAAAGAGATAGCACAATAAAGAGTGGACGTAGATTTAGCTGTCGATCTGGGCTGCCAATAAAGTCACCAACAAGCTATAAAACATATGCAAAGAGATAACACAACAAACAGTGGCCATGTTTGTAGCTTATCGATCAGTAAGTAATCGATCTAAACAGCCGTCAACGAAGTATAAAACATAGCGAAGCAAAGGGATAATAATAAGATGTGGACGTAAATTTAGCTATCGGGTATATCGATTTAGGCTGCTAGTATATTCACCAAAGAGGTATAAAACATAGATAGACAAAGAGATAACACAATAAACAGTAGCCATGGCTGTAGCTTATTGGTCAGTAAGTAATCGATCTAAACAGCCGTCATTGAAGTATAAAACCTAGAGAAGCAAAGAGATAATGCACTAAACTGTGGACAAAAATTTAGCTATCGAAGTGTTGCGATTTAGGCTACAAGTATATTCACCAACGAGGTACAAAACATAGATAGGCAAAGAGATCACAGAATAAACAGTGGCCATGGTTGGAGATTATTCATCAGTAAGTAATCGATCTAAAAAGCCGTCAACGAAGTATAAAACATAGATAGACAAAGAGATAACGCAATAAACACTGACCGTAGATTTAGCTATCGACCAGTAATTGACCTCAGCAGCCGTCAAAAAAGTATAAAACATAGAAAGCTCAAAGATAAAGCTAAAATCTGTAGCCATAGATTTAGCTGTCGAAGTGTAATTGATATATATATATATATATATATATATATATATATATATATATATATATATATAAACATAAACGACACATTACAGACAGGAGGTTAGGTGAAGTTCTTGAGAAGGAATCCACTAAGTAGACTCACGTAGCCATGTTCGTGGCTAGACATCTTCGATTGCCTTTCATAATCGATCCAATTATCTCTTTGCATCCTCTAGTCTCTATGGATTGCTACAAGGAGGTAATTGTCTCCCCCCAGAAAGTGGGTCGTCGGGGATAACCTTTGTACGCGCCGTCTCTCTATAACTGTTCATGGTCTCAGCGGATATTTTCAACGCAATCTCTCAAACAATACTCTTACTACACATATAGACCCACAATAAACACACACACATATATCCCATGCCTCTTAAGATCAAAAAGAATTTAGATATTTTGGGTCATCTACAAGAATTATGTGTGTATATATATATATATATATATATATATATATATATATATATATATATATACACCCCTGAGTTGGAAAATGTACTAATATCTCTATTAAAAAATAAGGATTGGTGGTAGAAGGGTGAAAAGTTAGGTTTGTATGTATTTTTTAATGCCTAACCTCAAACAAATAAAGATAACGATTTTTTCCCCCAACAAAAAAAAATTTGGGGTGGCCCACCCTTAACACTCAGGGGTATAAAACATAGTTTGCATTCTATTTTCAGACCTACCAAATATGCACAAAAAATATCATAAAAATCCGTCAAGCCGTTTCTGAGGAGTTTTGTTAAAAACACGAGAATGACACGAGATTTTTATTTATTATATTTATATATATATATATATATATATATATATATAGACACACACAATTTGAGTTCCGTCACATCCGGTAAACGTCGTAAGGGAGTTTGCTTCCAATGGAGTATATATCGCCCCTACCATGTCAAACTATCGAATATGCAGAATCTCGTTTTATAGATTCGAGACTATGCTCTTGGATTGTGGACGATACGGCTTGTCGCAAATTGTCACAACACTAACCCCTTTAGAATAGCCTTTAATGCCTCAAATAAAGTATCGAATAAGACCATTTTTCAATATATTACTCCGTCAATGGATAGAATATGTTCGTTTTCTAGTTTGCTCCGATTTGCATATTCTATAGTTTGACATGGTAGGGACGATATAGACAACCCGCTAAAATGCCACCTCTACTCGCCTACTATTTTGATTGGTTAGCCTTCCCGTGAAGTGTTGTCCAGACATGATCCTGATTCCCGTGATGTTGGCAGATCTCGTTGCTCCATCACGGTCGTGACTATAGACTCGTGATCTTCTCCGATCATCTCCGACGTTGCTTCATTGGATTTCCCTGTTCGTCGCTTTATCGCTCGCCGACTCCCCTTCCCCTCCGGATCTCCGACGGGATGAAGGTACAATTATCTTGTCATTTCTTAGTCCTCATCACGCAAAATCTCTAATATGTTTTTTAATTTATTTTGCCAGCCATTTTTGCGCATCGTGTATACAAGGCGAGTGAGGATTGGAGGACCTCCCGCCAGGAGGTGCAACCCTCATTTGATACAAAACGTTCGTCAACAAAAATGTCCAATTCACCACCGTTTTGAGGTAATCTCTTACTTTTTTTTTTGTTTTTTTTTTGTTTTTTTTTTGCGGAAGTATTAGTACCCACGTTGAACAACGTTTGGCGAGCTCATTACGTGGATGGGTCCGACTCGCAGGAGCTACGTCATCTTAGCGCTGTTCCGATAATATCCCTAGTGCAATTAGTAAATAAATAGTATCAATTATTAATAAGGTTTGATCTTTCGTTCAAAAAATATAAAATAAAATCTTTCGCAGTTGAAGATGCGCATCTTGCGCACTCCCCCGCATTCTCAACGTTCGCTAATTGTACTGAAAAACGTAATTTGAAACAAAAACCAATCTAAAAGTGAGCTAAAACAATTCGAAACCCTGTTCAAAAAAAAAAAAAACAATACTAACACCTCTGAAGTTTTAAGCAATTACTTCTCCGATTTACATCGCCCCATCGGAAATTTCTTCAGAATCATTTTTGTGGAGAATTTAGTAATCTTCCACTTGTGGAGAATTTCGAAAGGTCATCTTCCACTTACCACGATTTCACAACCGTTTCCGAGATATTTACGAAAGTATAGTTAGATCCCAAAACTTTTCATGTATTTTAATAATTTATTTTTTTCGAATGCTTCCTTAGCTCAAAATGTGACCAAACATTAAACATCTTAGTTTAGATAAATTTTAAACAAGTAGATAATATTTGAATTGAATATTTAATCTAGAACAAAAAATAAAATTATTTTGAATGAAGAAGGAAAAATCTACGTGGGATTTTTAAGAAATAATATTTTTTTTTTTGTAAATGGTGAACTTCATTTTCTATTAAGAAATTCGACGAAAATCGGTCATAAAATCGTAATGAATTAATGAATGGAAAAATCCTCCGTTATTTACTAGCAAATATTATTAGGAAGCTGTAGTGAAAATTTGAAGTTGATCGAATGAAAATTGAAGACGCCAGCCTATCGCCCGATTTGAATAAAAATCATGGCATTATAATTGAACGTACTCAAATTGTCTTTTTCCCTCCTTTTAATTTTTTTTTTAATTCCTTTAAGTACAGGTAAAAAAATATTTTTAATTTCGAAATGGATCGGGACTTTCATTGAAAAATAGACCTTTTTGGCACATGGCTAAACAGTTCCGCCCAATCGATATCATTTTTGATTTTTTAAGGAAGGATTTAACCCCTTAAAAAAAATAATTGTCTCTATAGTAAAAAAAAAAACACTTTTTTTAAAAATAATAATAATTGACTTCTTGGAAATAAATAAAATAATAAATAAACAGTCCACTGCCTGAAATGAAATAATAATTTACTGAAAGTCCATAAACAAGTCCACACTGAAATAGGCACCACGTTGTTGCACCACTAAATACAAAACCTAAATTGGCTAGGTAATTTTCGGGTTAACACAAAGTCACGGGAACGGAAATTTAATTAATTATTAATAAATTATTATGGCACCGGCACCACTTTCTAACAAGGCGTAACCTTCCCGTTGTTGGCAGTCAGATTACAATGTTGACAATCAGTTTGCGTTTGTGGTGCTAGAGTAGAATTAAAAGTTCGGATTGAACCTCTAAAAAGTTTAAAGAAGGTTTCCATTGTACAAAACTCCGGCCTAGGAGTTGTCAAAAACACCTGAGGAGAAGACGGCACGTGTGTTGCATACGAATACCGCGGACTGCTAGAAATGTCTTGTGCAACCTCTGATGGACACGTTTTTTGTCAGTTCTCTCTCGCCAGCTGATCACGACCTAGGACTTATTGGTTCACTATATCAATCACCTGAGAATATATCGCTTAGATACAAATTTGAACTATCTCTAGTCATTTAGAACGATAAATAGAATCAGGTAATGTTAAAGTTGAAAAACATGGCCGATTAGAACAGGTGTTATACAATTCCTCAAGATGGGACAGTTTATAACAACAAAATTTTAGCACTTTCCTCCGAAGGAAAGTAGCTATTGAGGTTGCACTCATGACGGAATTTTTGAAAAATTTCTTCGAATCTTTATCGATCCTACCTAGTAGACACCGAAAATGACCCCCGTTCAAATTTATATATATATATGCATATATATATATATATATATATATATATATATATATATATATATATATATATATATATACATATATATAGCGGCCAGAGTTTATGTTTTTTCTTCACGAAACGTGGTATATAGCGTTCAATTAGCAAACGATTGAACGAGTTCGTTAACCACCAAAATCGGTCCACCGGGAGGGGGGGTTTACCCCGGACCCAAAACACTAATTTGACCATACCAGCCGTAGTTTTTGTTATATTTCAACGAAACTCGGTATACGTTATTTTGATCTAAAGAGAGAAATATGCTGTAAAAATAAACTAAATCGGTTCATTAGCAGGGGGGGGGGGAGGATTACTCCGGACCCACATTAACAATTTGCCACTACCAGCCATATTTTTTGTTACATTTCAACGAAACTCGGTATTCGTGGTGGTAATCAACAGAGAAAAATGGGTTGTAAAAATAAACTAAATTGGGTTATTTGGAGGGGGGGTTTACTCCGGACCTAAAGTACTAATATACTCATACCGGTCATAATTTCTGCTGTATTGTAACGAAACGCGGTATACGTCGTGGGTATCTCATGAGAAAGAAGTCTTGTAAAAATGAAGTAAATCGGTCTATCGGAAAGGAGGGTTCACTTTAAACTCTGTTTCATTAGAATTAGCCCGCCAGACGTATAGGTTCCCAAAGCCGCCGCGAGGAGCGATATCTCCCACTAGGGGGACTGTATCCTGTTCCTGCGTCAGATCAAAAGACGGAAAAAGAAGTTTTTGTTTATTTATTAAGTAGTATAATGTATTAACATAACTCTGGAAGCAAATTATTTACAAAGTTAATAATTGAACAGTTCTCATAAGAAATGTAAATGAGCAGAACTATGCACGTTTTTATTTTATTTATATAGGTTATTTACAGCAAATTATTCAGTAATGTAGTCGACTCTACAAAAATTCTGTGGAAAGTGCTTAGTTATGCAGCTCCTGCGTGACGGACTTTTTTATATGAAAATTACATAATTGGGGTCCGCAGAAGTGGTGTTATAGGTTTATTTGGAAAATTAGGAGGCCCGGTGGCCGTGAGCGTTCCGTGCCAAAGGCTCGTGGGTTCGATTCCCACTAAGGGTGGTGGCTTTTCTTTCGAAAAAAAGAAAATGCATCAGCCCTATCCTGGCTAGAAAAGGGTGGTAACCTATAGATAACCCGTCCTAAAATTCGTAGTCAATAATAAATGGACTTTAAAATTTAATAATACATTTGGAAAATTATTTTGGCGGGAAGGTTTGAGGGTCAATTTTGGCGGGGAATTAAATTCACATGGTAAACCTTTGCTGCGTAGTTCTGATCTTAAAGAGTAATGAGAATTAATGGGTATATGCAATAAAAGTACAATCTATTACAATACATTATTTAAATTTTAACCTACGGGTTATCTATAGGTTACCACCATTTTCTAGCAGGATGACCAAAAAATCATTTCTTAATAGTTTTGAGTTGTTTGGAGGCTTGGGGTCGGTAAAGCAGTATTTTTAGCTAGTTTATATATATATATATATATATATATATATATTTAAATCACTTGTCTGTTGGTGTCTGTCTGTTTCTTTTTTATACAAATCCACACAGTTTGACCGATTTTGATCAAACTTGGAAAACTGGTAGGTCTTGATCCGGGAAGTCTCGTAGGCTAGGTCAAGAACATCTACGAGCTGTCTGTCTGTAAGTTTGTTCCTAATAGAATCCACACCGTTTGACCAAACTTGGCACAAAGGCTTGATCCGGGGAGTGTCATAGGCTAGGTTAAAATCGTCTAGGACTTACAGTTCGGAGGTCAATGGGTTTGATACTGTCAAACCGAACAGTTACAGATTTGCGATATCGTCGATACAAATGCAAAGTATCGAATGTGAAAATCACCGCTTTTCTGAATGAAGAAACTTTTATTTATTACTTTGCTTTTGGACAGTCAAATAGTCTGCAGATTCTACCTTTTGACAGTGGTTACTTTCCTCTTTCACTGAGTGAACGTAGATTCGAGAGTTTGCCGTGCATCAGTCGACCGGCAATCAGTAAAGATTGAGAATAAAAAATACATTTAATCACATTCGATACTTTGCATTTGTATCGACGATATTAGATGTTAATATTACTTATTTGGTTTCTAATTTATTTTTGCTTCTCTCGATGCAGAAAGTAGGTGTAGCATGGCTCGCCGGGTAACGGATAGTTTATTATATATTCCCTAAATGTTTCGTTCCTTTTTCTTTGTACATCTTCAGGAGCACTTCTTATTGGAAAGTCCTCTCGTCACCATGTAATCTATATGGAGGGAGGCTTAATAATATTACTATAGTTATTATGACCTTGAAGAGTTGCGAAGAAAAGACATATGCGAATAAATAAAGTAGTTAGAAACAAACGGTTGCTGCTTTACCGATCCCAAGCCTCCAAACAACTGAAAACTATTTCATTTGAATGCCTAATATATTTCATACTAATATATTTCAGGCTTGAATTTCGACAAGACACGGAAGTGGGGAAAACCCGTGCTGATTTCGTACAATTCAAGGAGAAATATTGGGAGTTTATATTCTATGCTTTCCAAATCTCACCAGGGATTAGCGTGGAAACACGCTGAACTTGTTGGATTACTGTTGTGTGAACTTTCTTACAACAACATGTCCCAAAGCCCTGACAGTTTCTTTGTTGCTAATAGGAAAAGCTGGGAGGGAGCTTATCAGTTTTAGGATGTACAAGTGATAAGAACAGCTGTCATAGTAACGAATTTGTACAAACTCAATTCTAACAGATTACTAAAATAATAAGGTTTTTTGGATATCCTCTTGGTCCAGTGAGTAACTTGCTGAATTCTCATGGTGGAGATGAGGGTTCGAGTCCCGCTTGTGGTTTGCTAAAAAGAAAATCCTCATCCACCATAAAAAAAAAAAAAAAAAAAAAAAATCAGTCCCGTAACAGGCCACGAGGGCCCTGAGGGGCAGATGCTAGGGAGATAGTGCGGTCAGTTCTACGCTCCGGCCGCCTGATTTTTCCCTTTGCGGCTTCGACTGCTAGAGTTATTAGCACCAAAGTACCCATTATTTTTTTTTTATTTTATTTTATTGTTTTTTAATGGCGCATCAACTGTTTGGCTATTAGCGCCGGGCTATCTACAGGTTGCCACCCTTTTGTAATGCCAACAGCACGTGGTCGGTCACCCATTCAGGTACTGACCACGCCCGAAGTTGCTTAACTTCGGTGATCTACGGGAACCGGTGTATTTAACGTGGCTATGGCCGTTGGCAGTACCCATTATTAAATTAATTAAAGGCTGGGTTGGCCTAGGGAGGGTCAGAGCGGCCGAATCCAACCCATGAACCAGTGTTGGGCAAAAATCATTCAGAATAATGAATAATGAATAATGAATAAATTTGATATTTCATTCTGAATAATGAATAATTTTTCATTCATTATTCAGTGAATCAATGAATAACGTAAATATATATTTTTATTCATTATTGAATAAAAATGATTTATTGAATGAAAATTTTTATTGAATAAAAATAATTTATTTGAATGAAAATTTTTATTGAATACAAATTATTTATTTGATTGAGATTTTTCGTTAAATACATCAAATGTTTTCTTTCTTTTAATGGAAACTATATATTTGAGTGATACTGTTTACTGTATATATATATATATATATATATATATATATATATATATGTATATATATATATATATATATATATATATATATATAGATAGATAGATAGATAGAAAGATAAAAAAAAAATCAGTCAATGAATAACTGAATAAATGAATGAATTCTTATTCAATAAGAATTTATTGAATAATGATCCAACCCTGTTATTCATAGAATAAAAAAATATTCAATGTATGAATAACGTAATCAATGAATAAATTATTATTCAATAAAAATTTATTTGAATGATCATTGAATAAAAAATTTATTGAATAATGCCCAACTCTGCCATGAACGAAGACACTAGAAGATAAAAATCTTTAGTACTATGCTCGGGATTTGAACTCAGGTCCTCCAGCATATTAGTCCAGTGCTCTACCACTGAGCTAACCTCGCCCCCCCCCCCTCATCCACCTTCGGTGTTCATAAAAGTTGGAAATCTGAAATTACCCGTCCCTAAAATATTTTTTATCTACAAGTTGATGTTAAAAGGTAATTAAATATTTTTTTCCATAAATAGGATTAAGAATTTAATAGTAACAATAAGTCAATTAATAAAAAAATGATTGCGCAGAGAAGGAATGGATCTTTCTGCTACTTATGGAATAATATCCTTTACTTTCGTATATTTAATTATTTAAAAACATAGAGATTAGCTCAATACATGCATACATATAATATGCTAGAATTCATTAAACATGTAATAATCTCAAGAAAGAAAGAAAAGTAGAATACAAATGTTGGTAAAAAGACAAATATGAAACGTTGAAAAAAGGAACCAATTGCCAAATAATTCACTCAATATAGCCAAAAGGATTCTGAGTAACAAAAATAAGAGAATTATGAGTAAGAAAAGTATGAAAAGAGAGGAAAAATATTTAGAATTATATCAAAAAATAAAAAAAAAATATATTAACCCTACGAACAACATAATATAAAGTATGATTATAAATTGCCGAGGATAAACATTCAAACATGAGAATTTAGACAAAAAAAAAAAACAATTAATCAAATTAAAAAAAATAGCGACAAATTATAATAGAAAAGTAAATTAATAATAGGAAATAATTTTAAAAAAGGTAAGTGATTATATAGAACAAACTAGGTTCTGATTAGGATTAATTTAGAAAAACTGATTTAATTTTCTTCGATTTCGAAATTTGTTTTGTTAAAACAAACACTTCTTGAGTCAATGATATCTAATAAAAATCCAAGAATATTTATACTTTCGTATAAACATTTTGAAAAATAGTGAAATTATCAAAATAATATACCCTTATTTCATGTTAAACGAAATTACAATTTTCGGAAAATACTAGTATATTTCAAACCAATTTATTTTTCTGTTAGGACAATAGTTGCGACAATTTTGATTCTTTTGCCCTGAAACTTTGCATTTCCTTGGAAAACGATTGGGTGTGTACGTTAATCAGCAAAGACGCTCCTTTAGAAGGGGATATTACTCACAAACTAACAGACCAACGTCAAAATGTGGCCTAAATCTAATTGTTAATGTCGTACCATCTTTCTCGTAATTGTGCATACTTTATGATAAAGATGTGTTGTGATAATAAGCAAAATCCGTCCATTAAGAAGTTGGGGTTCAATTCCGGAATTCAATTATAAATATGCCCGTACCTTCGGTAATTAATGCAACCAAATTGGTTATATATATCCAGGAATGCTAATAAGAAAGATGTTTAATAAAGTTAAACAAGTGGGCCTCCCCGTGGTCTAGTGGCTAATGCCTGGGATTCTCATGAGGGAGATGGTTGGTTCGAGTCCCGTCTGCACCAGTTTGAGTTTCTTCACTTCTGGGACCCTTGAAGGAATTCTCTGTTCCACCATCATGGATGTTTAGGAAGGGTGGCAACCTGTAGATAGCCCGGCGCTAATCGCCTACATTTCGACACGCCGTATATATACAGGGTGTCCCACATTGAGACGTCATAACTTTAGGGGTTAATTCTACATCTTATTTGTAGTTCAGGGACGCAGAAATGAGCGTTCTATCTCAACATGCAGAGGAGCTACTCAAACTTTTGTCTTTTTTAAAAACTACAGGATTTTCTACAGAAAAACTGAGTTTTCGGAATTTCTGATCAATGCATCGTAAATAAAAACCACATTTCTAGAATCTACATTAAATTTCCAATAAGAAACACCCATTATTGAAATATTACCATGTAAATTAAGAGCTATATTCAAAGGCATATAGATGAGAACGTTTAATATTATTTTTTTATTAAATTATTCAATATTTTCTGAATAAGCCATTTTTAGACTTAGAGGTTTGCCTCGGCCTAAAACGTTGCATTATTTAATAAGCTTCAAAATGAAACCTAATAGTTTTAGAAACAAATCTATTTCAATCTATTTTTTCTGATTTTCAAGTCAAAACCAATAAATGTGCTTCAGAATGAACGAGCTATTCTTAACAAATTCTTTAATTTCATACGATGATGGCGATGTCCCATCCTTCCCAAACTACATAAGGTTTATTACATAAGCCCATTTATCAAATAAACTCACTCTGCTTTCAAATAGTAGGTTGCCCAGCTGATAATGGACGAGTGGCGACGGAATGGATGAACAGTGAATTTCATAACCGTTCCCACACTACGTACACACATTTTTTGCTCTGAATAAGGATAGGAGGACAATTCGGAATCAAGGGTAAAATAATTTAGAAGAACATATTGGTAATAAATACCACTATTGTAAATACAATGAATACATGTATTATATGGTTATGCCTTGAGGGTATTTGTAATATTGATTCTATTCTATTTTATAAAATTTCTACTTTTACGTGAACTGGGTTATACCTACATCACAATAATTTGAAATTCTATACCAAAAACACTCTCCTGTAGATAAAAAGCGAAAAAATCCATTTAAATGAAAGGCACCGTGAAAAGTTGCTTAAAATGTTACCTCGTTTTCCTAGGAAAAATCTATAGAAATCTATGGGCGAGAGAAAAATGGTTATTACTGTGGACTAATGACTATTTGTCCAGAAGATTTTTAAAATGTCTACAAATATAAGCTTAACAACTGAATTCATGGCATTACAGAGGACGTCTTGTGTTTGAGTTCTGAGCTGGCACTGCTCCTGGATCCTGTTGATGAGTTCCTCCTTCGTCGTCACGGGCTCTGAGTACACTCTGCTCTTGAATGTTCCCAATACATGGAAATCTAGAGATTTCAGATCAGGTGGCAAACGAACTGGTCCATAGTGGCCGATACAACGGTTAGATGAGAACGTTCGTCCATTATCAGCTGGGCAACCATCTATTTGAAACCAGAGTGAGTTGTGATTTGGTAGATGGGCTTGTGTAATAAACGTCATGTAGTGTGGGAAGAATGGGTGATCACCATCATCGTGTGAAATTAAAGAACTTCTTAAGAATGGCTCGTTCATGCTGAAGCACTTTAATTGGTTTTGACTTAGAAATAAGAAAAAAATAGATTGAAATAGATTTGTTTCTAAAACTACGAGGTATCATTTTGAAGCTTATTAAATAATGCAACTTTTGTGGCGGAGGCAAATCTCTAAGTCTAAAAATAGCTGATTCAGAAAATATTGAAAAATTTAATAAAAAACTAATATTAAACGTTCTCATCTATAAGCCTTTGAATATAGCTCTTAATTTGCATGATATTATTTAAATAACGAGTGTTTCTTATTGGAAATTTAATGTAGATTCTAAAAATGTGGTTTTTATTTACGATGCATTGATCAGAAATTCCGAAAACTTAGTTTTTCTGTAGAAAAGCCAGTAGTTTTTGAAAAAGTCAAACGTTTGAGTAGCTCCTCTGCATGTTGAAATAGAACGCTCATTTCTGCGCCACTGAACTACAAATAAGATGTAGAATAAACCCCTAAAGTTATGACATCTCAATGTGGGACACCCTGTATATATATATATATATATATATTATAACTAAGCAGGATCGGTGCATTATAAGTTGGGCTTTGTCACACTCATACGCCTTGCAAAAATGTAAAAGTGCACTTGCGGGCGTAAATTTCTTCTCTTTCTACAAAACTAGTTCTTCGTACACACATATACATATATATCTGTGGCTTGGTGCTAAAAGGACCTATGTCAATTTTTTCATATTTTGTGTTTTTTATGTACTTCCCGCACGTATATTTATACATCTGTAAGTGTACTATAAAAATATATATATAGTATTGATATATATTTGGTTTTTTGCAAATATTGCAAGGGAAGTAGATATACAAAACCAAATATGGAAAAATTGACATAGGCCCTTTTAGCACCAAGCCACAGATATATATATATATATATATATATATATATATATATATATATATATATATATATATATAAAATAATTATAAAAACTGAAACTGCTGTTTGGTTTAAATTTTAGATAGTTTATTTACAGGTATTTAGACACTAGTTTTAAAACTGTTCTCAATTCTTCCATGTCTTCAGAGACAAACATTAGATTCATTGAGAGGAGATCGTTGACCGTTGATGATGCAAGGTAGGGATTGTCGGGGTTCGGTCACTGCTTTTTAATAAAACTACATTTTACAATATGTCCTACTTGTTTTTACAGCCCTGATGAAGGCTTGAATCTCAAGCCGAAACATCGGCATGAATAAAACCATTTTCATTTGTAAAATGTAGTTTTATTAAAAAGCAGTGACCGAACCCCGACAATCCCTACCTTGAAACATTAGATTCTTGTAATATTTTTTTTTTTATTATATGTTTTTTATTTAATGACCCTAGTTGTCGGAGCACCGACTAAAAAAATAAAACAAACAAACAAAAGATTATATTGTTTTGTCAACTCCCTGAGTCCCCCCTCCCCGAAATTTTGATTTAATCGGTAAAAATGATTCTTAGAAATAAATTAAATAAGGTCACTTAGTTCAGAAATTTATTTTGGGTGTGATAACGTTTTACTTGGCTGACTATTCCATGTTCTAGATTGTTAGTATTCCATACCCCCCGAATTCTTCGAGGCCCCCCTGAAACTATTTCCTATATGCGCCCGTGGTTTTGGCTAAATTAAATCAAGCAACGTGAGACATCTCAGGTGTACCACTGTTCAACTTGCCCTACATGTTTCTTGTCAATTTTTGCCATCTCTTAAGGTTTTTCGTTTTCAAACTGTTGCATCTGTAAGTAAATATTCGCTACAAGTGCAAGCTTCTTCGCTCAATATATCTAAATGTCATGAGAACATTATTTTTTAATTTTACAAATAATATATAAAATTATTGTAAATGTATTTAATAAAAGGAAAATATTTGTAATCCAAATAAATACTCACTTTGAGCGAGAGTTACTGCAAAGAGAAGGAAGAAAGTCGCGATGTCCATATCCTAAAGTTGAGGAAGAGAGAGCGCGGGAATTGGCATGTTCTCCCCAAGGAGTGGGGCAAGATACTGGAGTGAAAGCTGGAGCATTGCTCCGAGCTCGGTAATCTCCGGAGGAGATCGGATATCTCCGTAACTCACTATCCCGAGGGCTGGGTGAGGTAATCGGGATTCTTCAAGGAAGGAGTTCCACAGGGTTATTTACTAGGTCCTATCCTAAATAGCTTTTTGATTATTGAATCAGAATGAGGCATTTCTTGTCTGGGAACAGAAATCTAACGTTCCATTATAAAGGGAGCATGTACTTCTCATCTTAGCTCAAACTACAGTCCAATCCAGACAATCTAATAATATTAATATTAAATTTCCCAAATTAAATGTAATGAAAATTCCGATTTAATTATAAATGGACGTCACTTACACGCCAATGGAAATACTTAGGTTATGAATATTTTTGATTTCACTTTGAACAGCACTATTCCCCCCTCCCTATAAGATGCCAACTTCTCCCATCATGGGCGTATATAATGAGGGGGCTACAGCCCCCCCCCCCCAAAATTTTTTTGATCAGTAAAAATGTGTCATGAAACCTTTAAAAATAAATTAAATAAGATTACTTAGTACATAAAAAATATTTTATTTGAGGTTTAATAGCGTTTTAGTTAGTTAAAACTATTCCAAGTTCTACATTGTTAGTATTCCTTAATTGTTAGCATACCTCGGAAATGGTCCCCCCCCCCGAAATTATTTTCTATATACGCCCATGTCTAACATGCATAAATCAGCCTACCGATAACTGACAATATTTGGAATCTTGACAGGTATCTCAAAAATGTATTTCTTCGCCATCTATAACTCCAGAAAACTCAGAACTTTTTGAGTAATTGAATGTTTCACCACGTATACCTTCAGAAAATTGTGAAATTGTTTACTCAATTATGCGTAACTACATGAAAAACTCTGAAATTGATTACTTCACCAAGAATAATTTCGCAATTTTCTAGAATTATTCTTGGTGAAGTAATCAATTTCATAGTTTTTCATGTAGTTACACATAATTGAGTACACAATTTCCTGAAGTTACACACGGTGAAATATTAAATTTCACAGTTTTCCATGTGGTTACACATAATTGAGTAAACAATTTCACAATTTTCTGAAGTTATACATGGTGAAACATTCAATTTTAATTCTTGGTTAAGTAATCAATTTCAGAGTTATTAATGTAGTTACACATAAAATCCAAAAAAAAATTAAATTAATATTTAATTTAAATTTTAACGTCCTTTATTATTAACTAAGAATTTTAGACGGGTTATCTATGGATTACCACCCTTTACTAGCCAGGACAGGGCTGATGCCTTTTATTTTTTCTAAAGAAAAGCCATCACCCTATAGTGGGAATCGAACCCACGACCTTTGGCACGGAGTGTTAAGTGTTCACGCCTTAAGACTCACAGCCACCGGATCTCCAGTAACTATATTAAAAACTCTCAAATTTATTAAGTCGCCAAGAATAATTCTAGAAAATTGTGAAATTGTTTACTCAATTATGTGTAACTGTACGAAAATCTCTGAAATTGATTATTTGGCCATGTCAGCCCACCATGATTAAAACATTTCGATAAAAAGAAACATGATACAATCAAAATCAATAACTTTTCAGTTGTAAGCCTCGCGGCGATGTGAACAAAACATGTTTGTTCATCCCTGATTTTCTATCTACCGGGCTTGATTTTTGCTCTCGTCTTCGCCCAATCCAGAATCAGGAATCAAGTACGGTACTAAACCCAAAGCCTAGAGAATGTAGTGCTTCTTAGGTGGTTTAATGGCCTTTGAATGAAGAGAGGCCTTTGATCTTAGGTGATCTCAACAACAAGCACGCCTGCTGGGACAGTGTCCATGTCACGATTGCCAAGAAAAAGGCAGCAAAAGATCGAATCAGCACAATATAATTGCTGCCTTTTTCTCTCCTAATTGACTGCTTTTACTTCTTTCGTTGGCACTCAGTATTTTTTCCCTAACTATTTTTTTTTCAGTTTCACGGTTTTGTTTGCCTTATAAGGAAAAGGAGATAAAATGTCTTTTGTTGACGGAATCCATTCTTAATTTTGATTTAGATACTTTTTGGATTGGTCATCTACCAAACTTTTCTTGCCACCCTTCCAGGGACGCAGTTTTTCGCCTAAACACTCCACATCATATTAATTAACAGGCAATAAAATGATAGACACGGCCTCTTTGCCGTTCTCACCTTCTTTGGGTACACCCATTGTATTAGAAAAAAAAGTTTATTGACAGACATGAAAAGTTTTGGGATTTTCGTATGTTCGCCTAAATATCTTAAGGCGTGTTCAGGTAACTGGAACGTAACCAGTCGAAAGCATACTAAACTCTCTACAAAAAAAGGTTCTGAAATAATTTTCGATGGGGCGATGTCAATCGGAGAAATAAGTGCTTAAATTTTCGAATTTGTAGTTATAGCCTGTTCAATTAGATTGAGTAGTTGGAGGAGGAAATGGAGGGTATGGGCGGGGCCTATATTCCCGAGAGGCTGTAAAAGATGATGGAATATCATTCCAAAATAATGGCATTTTTTTTTTTTTTTCATGTTTCAGTTGCAATATATTGTCTTCTTCCGCCTGATTGTGCAACCCCATGCGAAATTTTTCGTATAACTCTCTTATAAGGGACTTTTCTTTGTAACAAATTCGAAAAGAATTTTCCAATTCAGTACGGAAAAATACACCACGTGAAAGAAAAGTTTTGTGTACCACTTCTTCCTGATTATTATATAAAATAAGAAATATATACTAAAAGTCAAAACATAGAGCAGTAAACAAGCCAATAGACACTGAATAGCTCAAGAGACCGACGTTTAAAAAGTCCGACTCGCAGGAACTGCATCATCTTAGCGCGGTTCCGTTCTTAATCCTAATGTCATTTGGAAAGGTTGAAATAGAAACAGTTATAATTTTAGTTAGACCTTTCATGAAATAATTTATGACCTCAAATAGGTCACGGTTGTAAGGGTCCGCCCGGACCCTCGCCTCAACCTCGCCTGAACTGCATCATCTTAGCGTGGTTCCGTTCTTATCCCTAGTCTAATTTGGAAAGATTAAATAGAAGCAGTTATTATTTTGGTTCCACCAGTCTTGAAAGGTCTTGATTTATGATCTTACCTGGAAGGGTCGGCTAACACTAGAAACGGTCCCGCTAGTTACAAGCTCTTGGAATCTTGGAACTCTATATTTCTAACAATAAATTGTTTTTGTTATTTTACATAACCAGTTTTATTGTCAAATACATTATCAAACTATAAGCAATTACAAAATAACAAGGAATAAAACAGACAAAAAGAACCGTTCGAATAGACGAAATCAATTACTTTAATGTTTTAAGCATGTATTTCTCCGATTGACATCACCTAATTAAAACTTTCTTCAGAACCTTTTTTGTAGAGAATTTAGTAAGCTTTCGAATGGTAATCTTCCGCTTCCCAAGATTGTCAACGGTTTTCGAGATATTAACGAAAGTATACAAAGTTACCAAAACTTTTTATGTATGTTAATAAAATATTTTATTCTAACCCTTCCTTAACTCCAAACGTAACAAAAATTCCAACATATTCGTTTTAATGAAAGTAGAACATACAAAAAATGTTTCAACTGAATCCCATGATTCTAAGTACCCAAACCAAACTGACCAGGTAAAAACAAATTGTATTCAGAATATTGAGAAAAAAAAAATTGTATTCAGTAATATTGTAATTAATTGTAATTTTAATAAATACAGGACAAGGATGTAAGCATAATAAAAAAGCTATTATTGATATTATGTTATGCTTAATATGCTGAAAAATCCAGTCCAATCGATAAAAGTCAACATCAATATCATACAAATTTTCATCTTCGCTCGTAAACTTGTCACTTTAAGTTTGTTTTTTCAAATATTGGATCTTAAACATTGTACATTTAATACCACAGATCTCTGTGACTAAATATGTAATAGTCTTTTTACTTTTATTTTTAACAAGTATAAAATTTTCTTTTCAGAAATCATACTTTTCAAATTGTTGCTGGTTATTGACTTTACTCACAACATTCGGTGTCAGTATCAGAATCTGAACTGTCATTACAATAATTTTCTTTTTATTTACCGCTTTTTTAGGAAGGGGTTTATTTGTATGTGGTGTCTTACGTTTAGAGTAGTGCTTTCGTTTTTTTTTTTGTTTTTTTTTTCACCTTCAATAATTAGGTTTTCAGGAATATCTGTCAGGATACGAGGTTTCCCCTTAGGCCGGCCCCTATTTGACATTTTCCTTGCCTGAGCTTTTCGATGAGGTCTTACAACTTCAAATGGAACGATAAGGGGCGATAGGTTTGAACTGCTACACTGAGGATTGATAAAGTCAATTTGAACTTATTTCATTTATTATTTTTTAAATTCTTTGAACAATTGAAGCAACCAATATTAATTGTTTTTTTTTTTAAATTTGTAGCAGAAGAACATAAAAGTTGAATTATGAAAAAATTACTCAGGTGTGTTGTACCTTTCACCTAGTCAAAGGAACAACACACCTAGTCGTGGTCATAGGTACAACACCCTGGTAGTGCAAATTAAAAAGAATGCTAACAATTGCATGGTTAAGATAAATCAATTTCAGAGGCCACACCATGTTTCTTATTGTAATAGCTACTTTGTCAAATGATTTACATCTAAAAAGACATAATACAAAAAATATTATGACGCAAAACGTCATCAATAAATAACTTACATTTTTATGATAGAAATGGATAAGTATACTTTTTGCAAGAATCCTCTTAGACTTGAATAATCCAAAGTAGGCTACACAAGCCCTCTAGGGAAGGAGCTAAACACTAATTACAGCCTCGGTGGTCAAAGGTACAATATGGTCAGAGGTACAACACCTTCCTATATATATATATATATATATATACATATACACACACACACACACACACACACACACACACAAACACACAAATTTGAACCACTGTTATTTTCGTTTTCTAGGGGTTCTGAAACGCAAAATTTTCTAGTCGGCACTTCCGGATTGCGTCATGACGTCAACCTTATAAGCGGGGTTCCTCCCTATGGAGGGAGGGAGGAACCGCGCTAAAACAGCAAGCGGCTTTCACATAAGTAATTAATGGTACCGTGCAGTAAAATACAAAGCCCTTAATTCCGAGCTTTATGAAGTTGACAACGTATAAGTCATTATATAAACTGTAAAGCTTTCGGTTTTTAAGTCTCCTCCTAATTTGATCTTCCTTCACTGGGCCGTAATACGGCTTAAGATTTTTCTTTAAAAACTCAACAAATCATTCTCATCTGCCTTGGTCATGGTCCATGCTTGCGAGGTCTAAGCAGGGTCTTGTACAATCTGATCTTTGCCTCTTGAGTAGTAAACTCCTGACTTGCTTCATTAGACCACAATAGCAACTATTGGCCGACACTATCCTCCTGCTTATCCCTTTGGGTCATCTTGTTGGTGGACCTTACGAGAGATCCAAGGTAGGTGAATCCCTGCACTTTGAAAAAGGTTTCGCCTTGATGTGTCTCTTCTGCCCTCACTACCATAAATTTTGTATTTGCCTCATTCACCTCGAATCCGAGAAGCGAAGCTGCTCTCTGGATTGCCATAAAGGCATTATTTAACTCAATTTTGGATCTAGCTACAACATCAACATCATCCGCAAATCCCAATAGCTGGACGCTTCGATCGATAATTGTTGATGTCTGTATTCCTGAGTCTCGTACTGCTTTTTCAAGCCCCAAAATAAACAACAGACATGCCAACCATCACCCTGTTGCAGACCCCTATCTGCACGAAACTCGCTTGAGGACTCTCCTTGTATCCTAATGACATTTCTTGACTCGTGCATGGTCATCTTAACAAGGCAAATTAGCTTTCTGGGTATGCCAAAACCCTCCAGTGTGTCATATATTTTGGCGGTTAATTTTGTCATAGGCATTCTCAGACTCTACGAAAAGGTGATAGGTTGTCATGTTATATTCTATTCCACATTTCATGAAAGTCCTCAGAGCAAAGATCTGATCCACTGTCGATTTTCCCCTTCTAAAGCCAGTCTGGTATTTTCCTACAACTGGTTCAGCGGGCGGGTACAGTTGGTTATAGATGATTCCAGGCAGTATTTTATACACGGAGGGTAGGAGAGATATTCTTCTTGTTAATTTTTACATTCAAGCCAATCAACCTTCTTAAATATTGGGCAAATTTCTGCTTTTGTCCTTTCTATAGGCATAGTTTCATACATCCAAATCTCAAAAATTAGATTATGTAGAGTTTTGTGCAGACCCTCTCCTCCATATTTAAATAGTTCTGTAGATATGCCATCTATTCCTGGGATCTTATTATTCCGTATCCTATGCATAACCTCCAGAACTTCCCCGAATTTCAGAGGGGGTTCCGTCCCATCTTCTTCATCATAGTTGACACTCTGATGATTTCCCTGCATAACCTCCTCCCCAGCGCCTGTATTCGTAGAGTTATTTAGTCGAGTTTTATCGAAGTGACACACCCATCTCTCGAGAATTTCATATTTCTTGGTGAGTAACATCTTCACCCTTGCAGAGAATAGAGGTTGGTACAAAATAACCTCTTTCCTGATTTACTCTGCGATAGAAGAGTCTATCATCCTTTGCCCGCCGTAAATCCTCAATTTCCTCTAGCTTTTTCCTTTCCCAGACTTTCTTTTCAGGATTATCTTTTCCTACCGTCGCAGACTTTTGTATTTTTCTGAAGCTAGCCTTGCGTATCTTCTTTGCACCACCGATTTGTAGGCTTTTTTCTTCCCATCCGTAGCTAACTGGCACTCATATCACCGTATCAAACCACTCATTCCTGGTAGTTCCAACTTCACTCCCAAATTCATCTTCCGCCGTCTTCTTAGTTGCTTCTGCCAAGAATGGCAAATTCTCCATTCCTCTTCCAGTTCAACATTATTGCACCTGTCTCTTCCTATGTTACGCATCTGGAGACTGAACCTTTCCTCATATCTTTCACGAGTTTCCGGATCCTTTAGCTTATTTACGTTAATGTTCTTGCTAGCTTTCCTCGTTACTGTGCGGCTATTGGAGATCCTTGCTCGTATTTTGGAGATCGCCAAATAATGATCTGGATCCATATTGGCTCCGCGAAAGGTTCTGGTGCTAATGAGGTTGGATTTATGGCGAGACGATATTAATAGATGGTCAATTTCGTTAAACGTTCTGCCATCTTGAGCTCTCCAGGTACTTTTATATATCCTTTTATTTGGAAACAATGTACTTCCAATGACCAAACTTCTTGACGCTGCAAAGTTTATTAGCCTTTTTCCATTTTCATTACTTCCCTCATGAAGGCTCCATCTACTAATTATCTATATATTTCTTCTGGGCCAAACTTAGCATTGAAGTCCCCAAGCAATATTTTGACATCGCTCTGTGGGCACAAGTCGAGCTCTTTCTCCAGCGCATCATAGAATTACCCTTTCTCCTCCTCGGTAGAATCTTCTGTGCGAGCGTGGCAATTAATCAGACTCATGTTATAAAATAACGGACTTTAACGGACGAAATTCCCTATTGGTTCTAAAATTTTTACATTGCCTGATTTCTTAAAATAGGAGACATATTTAAATAAATAAAACATTTTGAGCAATCAAAAAAATCGCACTTCCGGTTATCATGGTATACCGTTATAGCGGCAAATGTCCTTTCAGGGGCCTGCAGAAATAGGGAACCCGCAACACATTTAGGTGTGTTGCGGGTTCCCTAGACTAGATTTTAATACGTTGGATTTGCCTGGGTCATAAGACTAATTGTCTCTACCTTTTTCACTTAAAAGTCAACACTTGTTGGCATTTTTTATTGTTTTTCGTGTTACTGTCCATGCTTTTACAAGACAGGAGTGTTTTCTTTAAGAAGAAAATACCAAAATAAGAATTGTAAAGTACAAAATTTACTTAAAATCCATTTCTTTTGAAACATTTATGTTTGTTTATCTAAGAGAAACACATTGGTCAGAATAGTCTTTATAAATATAAATACTCTTTATAAAAAAGTCAGGAAACAAAATGATTTCATCTTTTGAAGAGTACACTCTTAATTACAATCAATCTAAAAAGAAACTATTAAAAAACTCAGACAAGGTATAGTCGGGATTTGGCTAGGAGAAAAAAACGTCTGACTTTCAGGAAGAAATCTGACGTTTTTTTCTCCTAGCCGAATCCCAACTATACCTATAGGAAGAAAGTCTGACGTTTTTTTCTCCTAGCTAAATCCCAACTATACCTATAGGAAGAAAGTCTGACGTTTTTTTCTCCTAGCCGAATCCCAACTATACCTTGTCTGCGTATCTCTGCAACGGCTAACTATCCATCTCCACTATTAAAAAACTCAGACAAAATGTCAACTACTAATTCGATATTGTTTTATGGTTAAATAAATAAAAATAACTCTTAAATTAAACAAGTCAAGTATTTCTGGACTTATTCAACTGTTAACAATCCAAGACTATAAAAATTTAAGAATTATCCACCAAAAAAAGCGCTGATAATGAAAGACGTAAGTTATTTTCGTCAAAATTTAGCGGAAATAGGCTAATAACAAGTATGTATATGTCCTATAAGTAATTGACCACTCAACATATCCTTTATAATACAAAAAGAATTAGAAACATATCTTATTAGCAGTGGAAGTCTTGAATATCACTCTCTAAGTAAGGTTACGCATGAAGAGCGGGGAGCAGACAGGCCCTGAGTAGGGTACATGGAAATAACATAGACCGCAGTGACATTTTCAGTTTTCCAATTGTTGATGTGCCTCTTCTGCCTTTACTACCAGATATTCAGTTTTGGCCTCATTCTCCTCCAGCCCGAGAAGCGAAGCTGCTCTCTGGATTGCCATAAAGGCATTCTTCAACTCAGTTTTGGATCTAGCAACAACAGCAACATCATCCGCAAAGCCCAAGAGCTGGACGCTTCGATCAACAATTGTTGATGTCTGTATTCCTGAGTTTTGTACTGCTTTTTCAAGCCCCAAAATAAACATCAGACAAGCCAATCCATCCAGACCGAGACGAGCTTCAGATGCCCCAGTTTATTTATTACTGGCGATGCTGGGGCTAAATTGAAAATTTCCAAACTAAAAGCCACTCAATCAGTGATTGTCCGCTGAAGGATTAAGCGGTTAAGTAGCTGGGATGACTCTTTTAGAATCCAAACATAGGAAGAACGATGAGTCACACAAAAAATAATATGTAACTGCAAAATTTATTTTGAAAAATGAACAAGATAAACAAAGTAATATTAATAACAATTGACAGCATGAAATATGATTGCACTTCTTGAATGATGTGGTCCATTGCACAAAATAAATCTATGAAACAGAGAATCTGTAAAATTAAAATTTTTAGAATTATAAAATACTCAAATGAAAAATAGATAAACTAGTTTGAATAATACAATTCAAATAATCTTTAATACTAACAAATTAACTTCTTAAACATCTTTATAGTACATAAATTAAGAAATATCTATTAACTAAATTAATTATTACAATATATAGAGCACTCGTATAAAGTTACTTACATTATCTTTGTACTTTTTAAAAAGTAAAAAAAAAAAACCATAACCTTTTAAAGCATAATTTCAAACAGAATTGTCATGGAACTTGCGTATGTATCAAAATATATTCTTTAACTCTTTTTAAACAAGTATAAAATATTTCTATCTTATTTTGAGAGAGCTGATCATGATCTAAGCCACATTGAGTACCAAGCACTTTTATTAGCAATGGTCAAAAAGATCAATATCTCGTAGACTTCCACGGTCCAAGTCATCACAAACATTATAGTCTTCTTGTATTGAGCGTGTCACAAACTTCGTTACTAACCTTTCGCAAGCCATACTACTAGCTTCCTCAGGGTTAAGTCTGAGATTCTTTAGCAGTATGACTATAGCCTGTTCAGAAAGACCCAGGAGCTCGATTGCGCATGCGCGAAGTACATGCTACATGAAACGCAATAAAAACTGATTATGTCTCGTTTAGGACCAGGGAAGGCTATGAGAGGTTAGACAAGGTTTAATATTTATCAATACTTAGTCAAAGCTAAGGTTGAGAACGTTTTAAATTTCACAGTGATAAAAATATTACTCAGAGAATTTTTACTGCCAATTTTCTACCAGGAATATAGGCCACGCCCTTTTCCCCCCTTCTAACCATCTATTTGAACAGGCAATGTATTGATAAATATTAAACACTATCTCCCTTGACTGATCTCTCATAGCCTTCCCTAGTCCTAAACGAGACATAATCAGTTTTTATTGAGTTTCATGTAGCATGTTCTTCATTGAATAGTATTGCAAATGGCGGACTCGTCGGGAGTAATTCCCGCAAAATTTCACGCATGCAAGATTTGAACTATTCCATCTAACTAAACGAGCTATAGCGAAACGTTGGTATAGAAGTTTGTGTCACAGTCAATACAAGAAGACTATAATGTTTGTGAAATCAATATCTTGCCTTGAGTCCAGCAAAATAGTGTGCTTTTAACAAGATTCAAAGAGAGAAAATAGTCAAGCTAAGATAAAGGAGGTTTCAGAATGCAGCTACCTAACTACAAAAGGAATTCTTTTATTTTCACATGAAATTGATTGATTTAAGGCACAATGTATTCAAGGCACCTTACGGCATATATTGAATATTTAACCCTTCGAGACAGTAAGCCACGCTAGTGAGAGCAGGCTTGCATTCTTGCTGGCCTGATAGCCACTCCCATGACACCACACTGGCAGGCACAGTGACAAGGGCATTTCTTGGCTACATTTAATTTTAAAAAAGCAATATAATTAAAATTAAGAATTATTATTTTAAAAAAATGACTTCATTATTTAAAAAAATAAATAAATATGTAAGTTGAAGGTGAGGGTTGCGAAGGATCAATTGATTCTTGAAGTAGCTTAGCAGGAGTTGCTCCTCAAAATTGTTTAAAACATTAACTTATATTTGGAACATTTCAAACCTGTTCAGGTTCATCATTAGGCATCTACAATGTAAAATGAAAACAAAGAATAAGGAGGAAAATAAACATATATTGTATTTTTATTGGTATTTTCGACATAAGAGGTTTCCCCCTTATTCCTTGAAACATCTTAAATATAAGTTAATTAAAAAAAAAAAGTTGATAAGCACGCCGTTGTCTGGTCTTTTTCCCAGGATGAGATAACAGGTGACGGAAAACTTTTTTAAGAAAGAAATTACAATGGTGTATTAGGATAAATGAGAAGAGATGCATGGATTTATTCCTGCCCAGCGGTATCAAGAGAGTAGGTCAACAGGCTTGCCGTCTCGGAAGGGTTAATAATCCATACCAGTCCCTAGATATTTTTTATCTAAAGCAAATATATGGATGTGAATACATTTATGTATATGTATACAGGACCTACGTGTATGTATAAATTATTTGTACATAGTTTCCTGTAAATAAATAAAGTAATAAAATTAACAACAAAAAAAATACTACAGATCTACTATGCTAAGTAATACCATTCTTATACAACCTCGATCAGCTTTTCGTGCAAAATATAATAAACGACTCAAAAATATTGCACAACAACAAATAAAAATATGAGTATTACAAGTAGTAAATAAAGTATAATTTCTAGTACTAAGTACAATTAGAATGAGCGAGCGTGGGAAAGTAGTAGATGCATTTAACAATATACAACATGATGAAAACATTCTGAGAGCCGAAGCAGAAACCTAATCAACAAGATTCTCTTTACAAGAATACTTTGAGTAACTTCAAGAGAACACTCTATATAATTTTTAAGTATGTGCCAGTAATGTCGAGTCGACTGGATTCATAAGACGAATCAGTTTCAGCTTCGATTCTCAGTTCTAGAAACTCATAATACTTATCTAAATCATATTTACATTCTACAAGAAAAAAAAAATGATTATAGTAGGCTACAATCGAAGTGGAATGTCGGGGATTTCCGAGAGGAAGACTCGATATGTAGCAAACTAATAACAAAATTTGACCAACCATACTAATTTCACTCTCTTTTAGGTACCATGGCACTAACTTTCCATCAGTCTCAGAATAAGTTAAAATTAACAAAATAAGAATTTCAAATAAATAATCATTAAATATTATCATCTTCTTCGCCGTAGTCGCGCTCGGCTTCGTCTAGGAGTGCATCATCTTCATCTGGACACTTTAGGCATCTGGAATGAAGAAATTAATTACACTCCTGGCCAAATTTATTTGTACACTTTGTTTTTAGTGCAAAACATTAAATCTTGATTTAATTTTTAATTTCTAAGGATTGGAAATCACTATTTGATTGTATGTAAAACAAATAATAAGGTCAATAACCTGGCTAGAATATTTGCTAGCTATATTTTGGAACAGAAATAGGATTAATCAGAAAATGATAAACAAAACTTGGCAAAATAAAATTGTACACTTCTTATCTACCCTGAAACCGTTGAATTAAGTCAGTTTAAAGTTTCCTACTGTTTGAGACAGGTCTTTCATTCATGCAAAACATATTCATTTGGTCTAATTTCACGAGTAAAAAAATAAGCAGATCAGATATCATCATACATAGCTGTAGCGGAAAAATTTAATCTTCCGCATACTACAGTGGCATATATGGTAAAAACCGATTATAATAGAATAAAAATGAAAAGAGGACCCAACTGAAAAATAAATAGATCGGAATCGCTCATAAAAAGAGAAATCCGTTGATTAGCTAATGAAGGAGAACTGGTAACTTCTAGGAACCTCAAGGAAAATCTCTATTTAATTGCCTGTACGAGAACAATAAGAAGATTTCTGCCAGAAATTGGTGTAAAATGGAAAAAAAAATTGTAAAAAAACATCCTCTTACCAACGCTCATCGAGAATTTCGCTTAAAAAAAGCTCGCAAGTGGCTGTCATTAGACGAGTTCTTCTGGACACAAACTGTATTCGCCGAAGTGAACGATTTTTCTTAAGATGGTCCAGATGAGGAGTGTAGCTATATGGAAGATGGTCCTAGTGCCTCATTTAACCGTCCTAAACGGCATATGAGAGATAGGGGAGTCACGGTTTGGGGTGCCATCACAGGATCAGGCGATTTTCTGTTAGAAAACAGTCTCTGGACGAATTAATAACAAGCTGTATTTAAGACTTTTGGGATAAAAAGTCTTGGCCTGGATGAAATCTGAGTTCCTAGATGGAAAATATTATTTTTTGTAAGATAATGCCCCTGTTCATACTTCCAGAGTGACGAAACAAGGGTTGTCCGAAAAGAGTTCTTCAAGTGTTAGAATGGCCAACTCGATATCCTGACCTTAAGCCTGTCGAACATTATTGGCAAGCACTATCTGCAGAAGATTACAAGAAGAGGGCGCACCAAAACGACGAATAATTATGGCAGGCTATTTTAAAAGCAGTTGACAATATTAAAATCAAAAAGCCAGAATAATTGAAAAATTTGTGCCGAACAACTTCAAATTTCAACTGCAGATTCCTAATGCTATTTTCTAGTAAAGTACGTAGGAATTTTTCTATTCATTGAATTATTAAGACTTTATGGATGATTTTTTAATAGAAAGTGAAGAATTGTTTACCATTTTGGAAAAAATTAATACAGTAAACTTCCTCTAATCCGGTATCCTATGGTTCAGCGTGCTTGATAATCCGGCACGGCAGGGGTGTCAAGGCCAAACATGAAAAGTGCGTCTCTTCAGTTCTTATACATCAATTCTGCGAAATCCCCATCCCAACAACCCCATGTTGCCAGACGGGGTCATAGAAAAATTCCCGGAAACCCTCTCTGTGATCAAATACATACTTGTTGCCAGTTCAGTTTATACACTGCCCGACAAAAAAAAAACGGCGCACCTTGAATTCCGTCGTTATTTCTTTTCCAGGTTAATAAAATTTGCAAATTTTTAACTCAAAATGTAGTGTATATACTCAGCTTGTAGGACACCATACCTAAGTGAAGACAAAAAAAAAAAAAAAAATCTGAAAAATACAGCTAAGTAAAAAAAGAAGAAAACCAGGCAATTCTCAGGTGTTGGAGGTTACCAAGAGGGTTCTGTTGTAGACGGATGGTCCTCCCAAGCTGGTCCCAGAGATGCTGAATAGGATTGAGATCGAAGCTGGGTGTTGGCCACTCAATGGTCCGAATACCGACCTCATCCATGTAACCCCTTACCACATTTGCAACGTGCGAATGGGTCCTGCATAAAGAGGAATTCATTGCCTATAAATGGACCAAAAGACACCACATATTCCTCTAGGATGTAGGTGATGTACGTGTGTGCATTGAGAACCGGTCTTTGAAACACATGGAGGTCTGTACTCACCTCTAAAGAAATGCCACCCCAAACCATCACGGACCCTCCTCCGAACTGCACTCTTCCCGCTATAATACAATGCCCATACCGCTCTCCTGGTTTTCTCCATACTCGAACTTGACCATCTGAAGTATAGAAGTTATACTGAACTCATCAGAAAACAGAACAGAGGCCGAATCATCTTCAGTCCATGCGGCAAAATCGGAGGAGAGCCGCTTGGTATGCAGGGGTCAAGAGAGGACCGGAAGCGGGACGCTAGCATTCAGATCAGCTTCAGTGAGCCCTCTGCGTACTGTTCGTGAGCTGACATCCGTTTCCCGTGCGTCATGAAGCCTGTGAGAGATCTCAACTGAAGTCTGGGAGCGGATTCTGAGTGCCTGAATCAGAATAAAGTGGTCATCAGCTCTGTCATTCGTTCTCCAACACCCTGATCCCGGCCTCCTATCGAAGCTTCCTGTCTCCCTGTACCTTTGGACTGCACGCCGAACCGTTGTTTCAGGCTGTCCTAGTGCTCTGGCGGCGTATCACTGGCTTCGGCCGTCCTCTATTGAAGCAACAACCTGAGCAACCACAATAGCATCCAAAACCGTCAACTCTTCAAAAATGATCTTTTGTAAAGAAAAAATGTTTTCCAGTGAAAAGAAACACAAAACAGAAATCAGAGCGCGTTTTATTTTTACTTTGGAAGTGTGTTCATTTTCTTTTTTTTACTTACCTAACTATATTTTTAGGATTTTTTTTTTCTTTTTGTCTTCACTTATGGTGTCCTATAAGCTGAATACAGTAGAACTTGGATAAATCAAACCCCTAGGGACCGATAAAAAAGTTCGAATTATCCAAAATTCGAATTACAAAAGTTGTTGAAAATAAAGGGCTAAAAAATCAAACTTCATATTTTCACATTTTTTAACTAAAAAAAAAATACATAGATACATTTTATTTAAAGAAAAACAAATAAGTAATAAATACATAATTTATCAAACAAGTAAAAATAAAATCTATTGTTTTGAAAAAAAGTTTGAAATTTTGGTTTGCTTCTTTGATTGAAGCCTTTCAGAGATAACGAAAGATTCCAACACATTTAATGATTTGAAAACATTCTCACTGACCTCATTTTTATTTTCTACAAATCGTCTTAATTCATTTAAATAGAAGAGTGATTGGACTGGACTCGGAACGGGCGTTTCCTGGGTTACAGCAGACGACTCATCTTCATCACCTGATTCATCGTCTTCTTCATGCTTCTGAGAAGCGGGAATCTCTTTGAAAACATCGGTGATTATTTCGGCTTCTGTTAACTCTCCACACACTGCGACATTTTCATCTACATTAATAAAATCCTCGAAAGTAATCCGATGGTCTGGAACAATGTCTTCCCATCCGTCCACTGCTTGTAAATCGTCAACAGATGTGAACCCAATTTCATTTGGTTTTAAAAATCCAGCTTTATTGGGGCAGTTTTTTATGGTTTCGTTTGTCAGCTGATCCCATGCTTTCTGACACATTCGAGAAGCTTGAAGGACATCCAATTTAATCTTGAGAGCGCCGCAATCTTCTGTGAGAATATTTTGCACCAATAAACGCCTATAAAAATTTTTGAGGTTTTTAATGATTCCTTGATCCGTAGGCTGGATAACTGATGTCATATTAGGAGGGAAAAAAATAACTTTAATGTTTTCCATCAGAGGAATAGAGTTGTGAGCAGCACACAGTTGTCAATGAACAAAAGAACCTTGCGTTTTTCTCTTTTAAATTTCTTTTCCAAGGTTAGCAGCCACTTCTCAAAAATACTGCTCGTCATCCAGGCTCTTGCGCTGCTTAGGTACTCCACTGGCTTGGACTTGACATTTTTGAAGCAACGAGGATTAGCGGACTTGCCAATCATCAACAAAGGTAACTTTTCAGAAATCAGTTCCTCCAAGTCCTTCTTCCACTGGTCGGCTTCTTGCTGATTAACAGCCCCACTTTCACCACATACGGATTTGAAGGAAATTTTTTTGGGTTCCTTAAAGCTGTCTAGCCACCCTGTGCTTGCCTTAAAATCTTTTATCCCCAATTCTGTAGCGAACTGCTCTGCTTTACTCCTCACAAGAGGACCACTCACTGGAACTTTCTTATCTCTCACTTGCTTGAACCATTTCAAAACACAACAGTCTAAATCTGGGTTTTCCAGATCCCTAATCCTTTTTCGGTCTTTCACATTATCGTTTTCATGCGCAAGAATTTTTTTTTTTATTTTTAAGGTAAGTTGATAAAGTGTTAGGAGGAATTCCGAAGTCCTTGGCAATTTGAGATTTTTTCTTCATTCCTTTTTCAACTTCCTTAATCGCAGCTATTTTCTCTGACAATGTTAAAGTTTTATAATTTCTAAGCTTCGACATCTTAAATCAACAACTCACAGAACTGCACTGTACACTAGAAATTCAAGGCACAAACAATGAAACAGATTTTGACACTGACTGACTTATAACTGAATAAGAAATGAAGATGGGAGGGATGGTGTGAGGGAATTCTAGGATAATACGACAGGATGGTGTATGTAACAACATCCCCTGGAAGGGAGGAAACGCGACCCAATAATTTGCAGAACTCCTAGAGTCCAAGAACTAGACAATGAGATCGCAACGATTCTTGTCTTGGAACCCCTACATCCGTATTATACTATCCTTCTTACCCGAGGAGAGAAGATTTTCACAAGAATTAAGATCGACCGTCTCTTTGTCCACTTCCTATTGGATGTACAGGCTTGTAAAAAATTCGAATTATCCAAAATTTTATTCGAATTAACCACGATTTTTTTACATTGTTTATGCCCTAAATTCTAGGGACCGAGAGAAATATTCAAAGTCATTTTACATTAAATATCTACTAGTCTTATAGTCTACATTTCATTTCATTTTCACTTCTATTCATTTTTTTCTAGATGCATCCGATAATCCGGTATGCTTCAAGTCCCAAACGTGCCGGATTAAAGGAAGTTTACTGTATTTCTTAAAAATCCTACATACTTTACTAGATTTAACCTTCTCATTTTAAAATAATTTTAGTTTTTTGTTCTACATTAAAAATTCCCACCTGCAGACTATCGGCCTGTGAAAAAAGGAGGTTTCCGTTAGTCAGAACCAGTGCCGCCATTTTGTTTTTGCAAAATTAAAACTAATTTTTTTGGTTATTTTAAAATCTACATATAAAACTAAAGACAGAAAGAAGAATTGAAACATATAGATTTATTTGTTATCCCTAAATTGGAGAAAATGACTTTGATTTTGACTATACAAGGTTGTATTAGCCCTTAGCACCTTGATGGCGGGTGTCGAAGGATCTTGATCTTTGACACCAGATAGTGCTCCTTGAATTCAGTCTGCGTTTGTCTCGTCACACTGAAACAACTCTTTACTTGTTCCTAGTCATTATACAGGGGTTTTCTTCAAACCTGACTGGCCTGCCACTGGAATTTTCTTTTTTTCGACGCCCAAACGACTTTTTCTTACAATTTGCTGTTATTCTGTTACAAAGAAAAAAAACAAATTTTTTTTGCAATTTTCCCATAAAGTTCAGATCTTTTTTTTTAATTATTACGTTTATACTATTCATTTAAATACTTGAATAATTAATTTCCGTTGTTCAGACATACACAAATTATATTATTCATGTTTTCTCTGTGTGATTAGTACAGAACAACAGTTGTAAATAAATTGAAACATTTCTAGACAAATCAAAATTTACATTTATTATTTTTTTTCTACACAAATTAATTATTATTATTATGTTTTTATGGAAATGAAATGCTTGACAATCGTAAGCTTTTCTTAGTACGTATATCCTTCAGTTGTGAAAGAGTAATTCGCAGGTATATTCAGGTATATGAAACATTCACATCACAGATCTAAAATCTGTTTGAGATATTTCTCTCATATTCATATACGCACTGTATTCTATAATCCCCTTCCCCTTAGTACTTAAAGGTGAAAAATATAAAAATCGGTGAAATTCGTGACAGAACATACTTACAAATAAATAAATATTTGGACAAATAATATTGGACAAATAAATATTATTTGTCCAAATATTTATTTATTTGTAAGTATGTTCTGTCACGAATTTCACCGATTTTTATATTTTTCACTAGTAAAAAATGTCTTTCGAACACCCGTCTGGAAGCGATTCCCTTTCAAATGATGGCTGTCAAAGGGTGTTCGAAAGGCGTTTTTTACTGTTGAAAAATTTTCGAATTGGTAAAATTTGTCTTGATGCATTCAAAGCATTGAATAAAGTTAACATTTTTAGAAAAAACAAATTCATCCAGGGGACCTTATGTCATACGGAGTAGCCGCCCGACATGCTAATCGACACTTGTCGAACCACCAATCAAAAGGCTAAAAAAAAGGGGGAAGATGGCTGGAGAAGCCACGATAGGGCCGAGTACAAGCTCCTAGTCGACAATCTTACGAAGCAACAATAAGTACATTTTTGTGTATATTTTAGATGCTCCAAGTATTCCAAGCAAATCAGCCAATCCATTGTAGTTAATAACTAGATAAATCCCTGTGGATAAATACGCATGTTGTACCTGCTTTCGTTGATTCCATAGTTAATGCAATGATCACCAATACACTCGCAGCAGCCATCATGAAACCAACGGTAACTAGCAGCACCCATTGATTGGCACGATCCTTTGCACTTGTTCCAAGGCATGCATTGGCTAAGATATGCAACAGAACAGTTCAACGTAATCATGTCCTTCACTGGAGCGACTTCTTGCTCGATGTTCTCTGTAATACATCGCAACATCAATATAAGAAAAAAATACTAATTAGCTTATTGCAATATCAAATAATAAATTAAGATATGCTTAAATAGATCCCAATTCTTCTTATGAAAATGTTTATATTATTGATAACTAACATATTTGTTGGTGTAACTAGCAGGAGTTGCTCCCCAAAATGGTTTCAAACATAAAACTTATAATTGTGACGTTTCCCATTTTTTTGGGTTCATCTTCAGGCATCTACAATGTAAAATAAAAACCAAGAATAAGGAGAATACTACTACTTTGTCACTATACCAATATAAATTCAATATATAACAGAGGGGCCAAACATTCGGCCTACGAGCTACATGTCGCTCTTGAAGGATTATTTGTGGCTCTCAATAAATCTAGCCGAGTTCCGTTTCATTGTTGTGTTATTATATTTTAAAAATTATTCATGTTCTAAATGTGTTTCAAAATGTCTTTAGAATTACTGACAACAAATGTGAGAGACTAAGTGCAATGTTGTAACAAATTTCATTTCCCTCCAAGTTAAGAATGATATGACTCATTGAAAACTGTGCGAACGAACATATACAGTGGCTCAGTCGTCCGTAATCTTCGACTCGAGACCTTTGAATTTATAAACCCTTATTGCAATGGACAGTTAATATTGTCGGGGTGTCTACTACTTTTGTGAAAGCTAATTTCGGGACTTTTTCGTTACATTTTAATGATTTGAAAAGCAAATTTCATGCACATTAAAAAGAAAATTATTTCAATCAAAATGAAAAAGCCTTAACTATTGGCTTGAAATTGGCCCTGTGTATAGAATGTCAATATTTAAGTCTGCATATATTTAAAAAACGAATAATTTATTTGTAAATGAATACAAAAATGGCGACAATTACGAATGGACCGAAGTATCGGGATTACGTTACACTCCGGTAAGAACTGTAATTTCGTGACTTGGGTTCAAAATTCATGACTTTATCATGATTTCCGTGCCCTATTTTCAATTTCATGACTTTTGTGACTTTTTCGTGCAGTAGACACCCTGATTGTGCTTTGGAGGAAACAATTTGTATCACTGTTCCTAAAGAACTATCAAGAGAAGTAAAATAAATGTTTAATTTTTAATATTTAAATTCAATACACACATTTTGTACTTTTATTTATGTTTTCAAAAAATATAATTTCTGTAAACATTTTTTTTTAATGCCTTTTTTGTATATCTTTTAAATATGTATTTAGCTGCGGCTCGCGAATAATTTTGAAAAATGGCTCGGACTATCAAGGAGCTTGGCCACCCCTGATATACCAGGTCATTCAAAAAGTCCTGTCGTTTTTTTGGGGGAAATTATAAATAAATAAATATTTTCAAATAATCACCTTTATTCATCAAAATATCCACCGTTACAGTCGGTAACCTTCTCCCAACGAGATGGTAAAGCCCAAATTCCTTCCTTAAAAAACTGTTGATTTTTACTGCAAAAATAAGTAGTCAGTTCGTGAATTAGGTTGTCACGGTCTTGAAAACATTTCTGTCTCAGATTGTTGTCGAGATCTCTGAATAGGTGATAATCAGTGGGTGACAGGTCAGGGGAATATGGTGGGTGAGGCAAAACTTCCCAGCCTATTTCTGTCAATTTTTCCCTGGTCAATTTGGCGGTGTGTGGTCGAGCGTTGTCTTGAAGAAGCAAAGGTCTTCTTCTGTTGACTAAGCAGGGATCAAAAGTCTTAAGCTTGGATTGGCAATGGTCCAGTATATTGCAGTATACTTCTGCAGTGATGGTTTGCCCTTGATTCAGAATCTCAAAATGCACTATACCTTTGGCTGTCCAGAAAACAATGAGCAAAACTTTCTTTGGATGGAGATCTGGTTTTGGAAATTGTTTAGGTTTCTCATCTGCCGACAACCACTGATATGATCGTCTGAAGTTGTTGTACAACACCCATTTCTCATCACAGGTGATGATTCGATTCAAAAAGGGTTCGACTTTCAAGCGGGAAGTTAACGAAGATGCAGTTGTCAAGCGAACAAGCATATTGGCATCTGAAAGCTTATGAGGAATCCATTTATCCAGTTTTTTCACTTTTCCCAGTTCTTTAAGGTAATTCCAGGCAGTGGTGGCTGAGATATTAACTTGAGAGGCTATCTCTGAACAACTTTGACGCGGATCCAACTCTACTACTCTTCGAACGTCCTCCTTATCAACTACAGTTGGTCGACCTGAGCGTGCCTCGTCTTCTAGTGTCTCGTCGCCTCCACGAAATTTTGAAAACCAAAATTGTGCCTTCCGCTCAGACAGCACATCTTCCCCAAACACGGAGCATATTTTTCTAGCAGTTTCGGCAGCTTTTGAGCCAAGTTTAAACTCATAGAGCAAAATCGACCGAATTTGAGTTTCAACTGGAATCATTTTAACTAGACAGTTGGATGGTGACTGCATTAAATTAATCCTCCTTAGCCTCCTATTCATAAAGTATAAACATTTGTGTTTACATGGATAAAAGTTGTATTGAACGGAATTAATTAGCAAACACTCTAGAATCAAAATAAACAACGAACAAACGAAAAACGACAGGACTTTTTGAATGCCCTGGTATAATAATACAATCCCAAAAAAAACATAAATGTGAAATAGAGGCCAAGTTCCTCCCCCACAAAGAAACACTCCCTTCCCCAAAAAGCGAGAAATATCTCCTCCTTAAACATCCAAAAAACGCCTTACCATCCTACACTCCAAAAAAAGTAGTATGAGTTGGTGTATTAGGTGTACCATATATTCAACCAAAAATATTTGCCAATACAAGGGATGATACAAGAAAGAAATGTCCAAGTTCATTACTTAGAAGACCTCGTAATTACTTACTAAGAAGAGTAAAGACACTTCAACTGACCTTTAAAAACAATAATAAAAATACTTATATCCATTTACTAAAATATCACATTCCTCAACCAGGTATATTCTTAAACTTGGCAATGTTTATTTTTCTCTCTAAATATAATTTCGGCACAAAAAAAAAACATTGCCAAGTTTAAGAATATACCTGGTTGAGGAAAGTGATATTTTAGTAACTGGATATAAGTATTTTTATTGTTGTTTTTAAAGGTCAGTTGAAGTGTCTTTACTCTTCTTAGTAAGTAATTACGAGGTCTTCTAAGTAATGAACTTGGACATTTCTTTCTTGTATCATCCCTTGTATTGGCAAATATTTTTGGTTGAATATATGGTACACCTAATACACCAACTCATACTACTTTTTTTGGAGTGTAGGATGGTAAGGCGTTTTTTGGATGTTTAAGGAGGAGATATTTCTCGCTTTTTGGGGAAGGGAGTGTTTCTTTGTGGGGGAGGAACTTGGCCTCTATTTCACATTTATGTTTTTTTTGGGATCTCATTACTTTTTTCTAAGTATTAAATAAAATTTAGATGCCACATACCTACTGGTTTTTTTACTTCATATAAAACCAGGGTCTTTGGATTCTGCATAAAGTTCTCCTTAATGCTTGATATTTGATACCAATAATCAACCTACATACATCTAATCACTAGACTAGAAAAGTTAGAAGCTTTTCCAGATGACATTACTCTAGAGGTCAAATTGATTGCTCGCCTAACTAAACTATTACACTGTATAACACAGGAACCTCTTCCCGATGATAAAGATCACCACAAGGAAAGTGTAGAAGGCCTTCAAGAAAAAGAAAAGAACCAAGACGATACATTTTGGGTTTGTGATCCTAAACTTTGTAATTTAGATGACTTTGAAAAACTTAGGATCTGCTTTCAAGTATATTATGCATTTAACCCTTAAGACTTTATTTACAACATTTAAGAAAGAAGTCACACGTGTTGTTGTTAAGATGCATCGAAATGTTTCTTAAAACATCAAATATAGGTTCTCCTTACCAAGACGATTCATTTGATACCCCACATGATGGGTTTCAGAAGGAATGATGGTTTTCCGATGGGACAAAAAGTACAAAACGTCATAGGTAATATGACACTCCCGTAACAAGACCTACCTGCGTGCCAAGTTTGGTCAAAATAGGCCAAACGGTGTGAATTTGTGTAAGGAACGAACATGCAGACAGACAGCTGAAAGTCCTTTTTTACCTATCCTAGTGCATTCCGCGGACCAAGACCTACCTGTGTGCCAAGTTTGGTCAAAATAGGCCAAATGGTGTGGATTTGTATAAGGGACAAACATACAGACAGACAGCTGGTAGATTTTTTTGACCTAGCCTAGGAGATTTCTCGTATCAAGACCTACCATTATTCCAAGTTTGGTCAAAATCGGTCAAACGGTGTGTATTTGTGTAAGGAACAAACATGGAGACAGACAGCTGATAGACGATTGTGGCCTAGCCTTTGACACTACCCGGATAAAGTCCTACCTGTGTACCATGTTTGGTCAAAATCGGTAAATCGTGTGGATTTGTATAAGGAATAAACAGTTAGGCAAACAGCTGATAGACGATATTGAACTAGCCTATGATTCTCCCCGTATCAAGACCCATCTGTGTCCCAAGTTTGGTCAAAATCGATCAAACGGTTCGGATTTATATAAGGGACAAACATACAGACAGACAGCTGGTGTACGATTTTTACCAAGCCTACATGCGCCTAAATGTTTCTTAAAACATCAAATATAGGTTCTTCATACCGAGACGATTCATTTGATACCCCACATCATGGGTTTCGGACGAAACGATGGGTTTACGAAGGAAGTACAAAACTGGCGCGCCCCCGCCCCGGAAGCAGCGTCAAACACAACTTTTCAGGATTTTTCGATTTTTTCCTTTAATAACACCTTAATATCTATCATCCTGCAAAATTTCAAGTCTCTAGCATCATGGGAAGTGCCTAATAATTTTGATGAGTCAGTGAGTGAGTGAGTGAGTGAGTGAGTGAGTGAGTCCTATAAATCCCGATTTTCGATCGCTTATATCTCAGAAACTATTCGAGGTAGAATTATGAAAATTTCCAGTTTTACTCACATCTAGTAGTATAATACCTCTGTAAAATTTCATAACTTTATCTTTACCTGGTTGAAAGTTATGAGAGAGTAAAAATCGGCTCTAAGACCTCCTGTAATATACACACAGTATGCTTAGGCCGGAACTTGGCCTGGCGCACTACCGTGCGCCTAGATATAAAAGGTACCTTAAATTAGGTTATGTTAAGGTCTATTTTAATTTTGTTAATTTCATGTTAAGTCCATAATTTTGAAGTTAAATAATAAAATGTTATTTTTTATTTAAATTTTAACGTTCATTTAAAATTAACTACGAATTTTAGGACGGGTTATCTATAAGTTGCCACCCTATTCTAGCCAGGATAGAGCTCATGCCTTTTCTTTTTTTCTAAAGAACCCACAACCCCCACCACCCCAAGAACTTTTTTTCCACCACCCCTAGTGGGGATCGAACCCACAACCCTTTGGCACGGAGTGTTAAGTGCTCATTCCTTAAGTGGCCACCGTTATTATTATCATTATGTTAATTATACACTGTCCTTGAAATATACTAAAAGCCTCAAATGTACTATTGTTTGAGTCTAATAATATTATTAAAAAAAAAAAAAAAAAAAAAAAAAAAAAAAATCAGTCTTATAACAGACCATGAGGGCCCTGAGGGGCAGATACTTCAACCCATGAAATAGGACACTAGAAGAAAAAATCTTTTTAAATGAATGAATGAATGAATGAAGAAAAAAAGTTTATTCTGGGACTTCGTCCCATAAGAATAAAAATAAGTACAAAATAAACAATAAAGAAATTTAACCTAAAAATATAAATATGAATAAAGAAAAACAAAAGTATAAAAGAACAAAACAAAAAAAGCAACTAACACAAATATTATATGTGAAGCCTTAAATAATAAAATGAAATATAAGTAAATATGTACATTCATTGGAATGGGGCAATGATGATACAATGTTCAGAGGGGGATGGGAATAAAATTAAAGAGTTTAAATAAACAAATAAATATTAAAAAGTTGAATAAATATTAAAGGAATGGGGGCTATAAAAAGATATAAACTAGGAAAATGCATAAACACGAGAAAAAAACAGCAATATAATTTACAAAGGTAATCAGGTCTTCCTGGTGGTGAAATTTTAAGAAGCGTCTTCCTGGGAGGATAGGAGAAAAGCAAAGAGGCGGGATTTAAAGACAGGTAAGGAAGGAGAGTGTCGAATGGAAAGAGGGATAGAGTTCCAGAAGGAGGAGGCTCGGGAGATGAAGGAACGGTCGAAGAAGGCTGTTTTATGAGTGGGAGGATAGAGATCGGAGGGACGGGAGCGGGTACCACGGGAATGGACAGCAGATTTAAACTGCAGGAGATTGTAAATATAGGAAGGAGATTTGGAAGAAATGGTTTGGTAAAGGAAGGAACCTAGGAAATATTGTCGTCGAATTGATGGAAATAGCCACTTCAACTCGGAATACCGGTGTGAAATATGGGCATCCCTGGGGGTATCGAGGATAAATCTGAGAAAACTGTTCATTAATCGCTTAAGACGAACCTCAAGCTCCCCAGTGAGCCCTCCATACACCAGGCAACCATAGTCGAAGTGGGGGAACACTAGAGAAGATACAAGAAGCTGACGTGTAGGAGTAGGGAGGAGGTGACGGGAACGGTTAAATAGTTTAAGGGTGGCTATGGAGCGACGAGTGATTAGGGATAAGTGATTTTTCCAGGATAGGTTTTGATCGAAAACAAGGCCCAGGTTCTTGGCAGTGGAAACATATTGAATAGGACTGGAGTCAATGGTGAAGGAAGGGAGGATAGGAGGGAGAGATTTCAAGAGGGGAGCTGAGCCTATCACTATCGCTTTGGACTTTTCAGCATTCATCAATAATTTGTTGGTCTTGGCCCAATCTTAAGTGCTTGCTCGGGATTTGAACTCAGGTCCTTCAGCATATGAGTCCAGTGTCCACCACTGAACTAACCTTGCCCCCCTAATAATATTAATGCATGTTTCTATTTTGTTGTTAGCACCTGACATTGGCGCATGTGATGAAAGGCCTAGTGCAAAATAAAGAAATTTTGTGGGAAAACAAATTCTGTTTTACCTTCTGGAATATATATATATATACACACATATGAACAAATTTCAATCCCAATTTTTTTCAAGCAACGTCAAAATTTATTAACGACAAAATTACAACACAGGGTCAACGTCATAAGTGGGTTTCCGCTCTATGAGGCCAAGTAATAAAAGCATTTTAATTTAGGATTAGAACTATTAATTTCTATATCGGAGCTGATTTATATTGTTAGAAACAGAAAATAGTTCAAATAAAATAAATGAACCTACTAGTTTTCAATTTTATATGTTTCTCGAATTTCTGCTGATACGGAGAAACGTCGAAGTCGACTGGAAAAGTGACAGTGATCCATCGTTGCTGCGCATCGGGTTCAGAAGTGAGGACTTGGAAGAGGTTAGGTATAGCTTCCGGGAGGTCTTCGACGTGACTCTTGCTACTCAACGCACTAGCAGTATAGTTAGGTTTCGGGCACATATCTGCAACATTATTCAATATGAAGAAAAACTAAACACAGTAAATATAAAATTCCATCAGCAATCGCAGTCATTTTCATCGTAATCTTTAGTTATTCATAAATGTAAATCACTAAGTCATTGCCATTTTCCCCCAAAAATAATGCTTACATGCAACTTATGAGTATATTATAAAAAAGACAATAACGCAATGCTATATAAATAAGTAAAACAATTTAATATATTTGTTTTTTAAATTAAAGAAATTTTATCTAACAATTATATACATAAATATTTGTGTACTTAGTACATTATTTATTTGCTTTACAGGATTTTCCCTTAGCAAAGGAGTTTGGCTTATATATTTATTTAGTTAGTCCTATTGTTAGTAATTTTAAATTTTAACTGTTATAGCAATATTTACACTATTTCACTATTATTAACACACTATAATTAGTAAATGAGTTGCAAAATAACAATATTTCTACATGACAAGTAAATAATACAACTAATATTATATAATTCAATATCCTCTATCAGAAATATAATCATAAAATTAAAACATAAATCAAATTTAAATTAACTAAAAAGTAAATTATTAAAAAAAAAAAAAAACAAAGAATAAAAATAATAATAAAACTTCTATTCATTTAAAATAAATGACCGACACTTTAGCCTTTTCTTAATATAGATAGATATTCGTGTAAGTGTATATCTATTATTGCTTTAAGTCCGTCGAGAAAATTAATTTCTTGATCATTATCAGTAAGGAAGGTAAGATGTTTAGCTCTTATCTGATCACAAGCGGGGCAATGAATAATTAAATAATTAATCTTCTCTAGAACATTTAAACTAAATGTTAAATGAAAGATTATTTCTATTTAAATCTAATTTCTCACGACATTTTCCACAATCGATGGAATTGGCTAGAAGCTTATTTTCAACTAAAAAATTAAAGAATTATTTTCTGTTGTAAATTATTGCTATAAATTCATGCAACTACATTATTATTATTAAGCAAACTTATCTGACTTTTTTTGCAATTATCAGAGCACGCTAATTATCAAGACATTAGCTAATTATTAAGGGATTTCTTTTATATAATAGTTTCCATCAGCGAAACAAAAAATTTGGAGAATGTTTCATTATTTAAAAAAAAAAGTTTCTGAATAAATAACTGATGGCAAATGTAAATTAGATTTCTTTATTACTGGCCTTTACAAACCCGCGCATGTTTAAAAATATAGTTGTCCAGCTTTCTTAACTTAATTAACAGCAAAATTTAGTACTTTTTAACCGGTCCCAAAATTCTTATTTAATAATAGGGGAGGTTAAAATTGAAATAAATAAATAACTTTTTTCCTAGTTGAGAGACTTTTTTTTTAACAGATTTGTGTTTAGTGTATAAAAATAACTCATGGAGCAACCAGAATAAAACAAATCGGTGAAGAGGCCCTTAAACTCACAATTACCTTTTCAACAGTATAAATGGGGAGGACAAAATCTATTATTAATTTAAATAATTATTATTAAATTCAAATACAAGCTTTTCTGATATATAAACAAAAATAGGTAGGAATTGGATAATTATTTTCAATTGTTTAAATTCTCTTGATAATAATGGAATAGAGAATACTGCAATAGTTTGCTCGTTAACAAAAGAACAAGGTAGTGCGCACATGCTGCCTTTAGCCCATGTAGGGGAAAGCCTAACTCCCCTCCGGCCACACCCTTTATGGTTCTTTTGTTTGCTGTCGGAATAAAGTAAAATGCTAAGCCAAGGTAAAAGCTCAATAAAGTGGAAAATATCAGAGTTGGCGTATGTCAGTACAATGTGCTTTCAAGAATTCTGTCTCATCTTCTGTACAAAGAGATATCGACTCCTCACTCAGAAGAAATTAACGCCTTATAACAGGGTGTCTACTACTTTCGTAAAAGCCAATTTCATGACTTCAAATGCACATTTCATGCCCATTAAAAAGAAAAAGCCTTAACTTTTATTTTAAAATTAATTTGAATTTTACACAGATTACCGTAAAATCTATAAAATTACAATTTAAAACTGTATAAAATGTGCATCATATGTTAAAGAGGATAGTAAAATTAATTATAAAAGTGAAGAAACGATGATAATAAATATTTTAGAATGAATATGGAAATAGAAGCCTCAACAATTTCGAACAATGCTAGTAGAATTCAAAATTTTTAAACATATTACTAACTAAATATTTATTGTCAATGAACATAATCAAGTAAATTAAAGTGTGCATAATTTCAATACTAAAGTCTGAATATGAATAAATAAAAATATTTGTAAATAATGGATAATTGATGCTTGATTGTACATGCTATAACAAAGGAATCTAACAGAGGCGAGGATGGGGAGGCAGATAGAATTGAGTCTCCATACAAAAACGACGACAATTACAAATGCGCAGAAATCCTGCAATTATATTAGACTCCAGTAAAATTGAAATTTCATGACATGGTTTCAAAATTCATGACTTTTTCATGCCCTATTTTCAATTTTGTGACATTTTCAAGATTTTCGTGACTTTTTCGTGCAGTAGACACCCTGTATAAGCTTTAAACACTCAATTGAAAGAAGTATATACCTCGTTCTCAACCAAAAGGGGAACATGAAATAGGATGAGTGAAAGAGAAAAATGTTTTCAAGCAACATCTAAATTTAAAACACCATTTTTAATATAAGAGGACAAGATGTAGCTACGATATGTGACTAATGACAGCAGTCTTTGAGCCACTGCAGCATGAAAACTGGAAGATCTAAGAAAATAATGTGAGCATGAACTTGTTAAAACTGCTTGTCTATATGCTAAACTAAATACACAGATAATTAAATTACTCAGTTTCACAGGACTTGATTATTACATTAATATAGTATTCCTGAATGTTTAATAATAACAAATTTTTATTATGCCAAATAAGTACATTGACGTAATTAAGAGGAGTAATATGCAAATAAGAATGTTTAATAGGCAATAAAGTATTTTTTCCAATCTAAAATATGTTGGTTTGTATAATTACCGCTTATTACTTTCAACATACTTTGTTTTTTACGTTTATTGCATCTAAAGACTCCAAAAGCTAATAATTTATTTGTGACAAGCTCCACTAAATCGGATTTGGCAGGCAGACCTAATAATAAACCACAAGCTATGCATAGCTTTAAATTTCGCAAGCTACTTATAAGCACACAAGGCCTCATTCAAAATGTTTATGTATAACTAAATATTTACTACAACACCACAGAAATATACAAAAATATATGTGAAAATAACAATTTACAAAATGTCTAATGATAACAATTTTAGTATAGATAAGCTGAAAACTTACCTACACAAGAGCAACATTCACTGTAAAGGTGACTGAGACAACTGAAGCATTCTTTACAGCAAGAACAATTCTTCAGATCACACTTGCAAGATTGTGTTATCATGCATTTACTAACAATACTCGCACAGACAGCTTCATTACAGCTCTCGCTTTGTTCGAACAGTAATAGGAGACCAGCCGTCGCCGATAATAAGGCGAAAAATCTTCCTGGTGGAGATATCATCTTTCTGAAATTATACAGAATTAAGCCAATTTATAAGATGAAGTCCTCCGAGCATTACACAGGATATTGTACAATGAAAATCTAAAGTTTGCGAGGAGCGGAAACCACAACGTGACAACTTACTTGAAGCGCTGAAAAGGAATGCGAAGAAAAAATACTTCCTACAAAGAATGGGCTTTTGACTGTTCTCCTTCAAGCAGTAGTAAATAATCCCCCACCACCAGCTTCAGCCCCACCACTTATCCTCGAATATTTCACTTCACAGACATTTGACAATGGTCACAAGTCTAGTAACAAAATATTTCAGAAAACAACATATTTCAAATATATTTTGAGCCAAAAATTTTGATAATACCATTAAAACAGGGTCAAGGCAAGATAAATATTGGTTTTGCAATAAGTTATATTTATAATCTCTATGTCATTGATTTAACGAAGCGTAACAACAGACTCATTTAGAATCAAAATAAGCAATCTCTTTACAAATTATACATGTACATATAAATATAATATAATATATATGTGTATGTGTGTATATATGTGTGTATATATATATACATATATGTATATATATACATATATGTATACATATACATATATGTATACATATACATATATGTATACATCAGGGCCGCCACATGGGGGGACAACCGGGTACAGTTGTCCCGGGCCCGGACCTCGTAGGGGCCCGGGCCAGGCCTCGCAAAGTGGAAAAAATGTATAGGTTATGAGCTTGTAAAAAGAATGGGGCTTAGAAATATAGACGGGCGTAGCTTATATTTATTGGAATTGGATCTATATTTTTTTTTTAATGTACATAAACGACTAAACAAGTGGAGTCCCAGAACAGTATATTTCAGTAGGAGTCGTAATAAAACTACAAGTACCGAAAGTGACCTTTACTGCACCGATTGTCGGCTTTTATTCTCATTTCTCTCAAAACTCAAGATAAAAATAATTGTAAAATGTCCAAAGTCCTATAGCAAAGTACTGGAATTTTCAGTCTTGCTCTTAGAAGTGGGGGCCCGGCTCTGAGAGGGGGAGGGAGCCGTGATCTGGTCCCGGGCCCGGCTCTGAGATGTGGCGGCCCTGATATATATATATATATATATATATATATATATATATATATATATATATATATATATATATATATAATGGCGGGTTTCCTATAAAAAATGTACTTTTATTAAGATAACTCACGACCAAACCGCATTTCTTGATGCAAATGAAGTATTCTAAATAATTAATTAATCTTTAAAACTTGAATTCCCATGTACTCCAGTCAATAAATACATTGTACTTTGCAAAAGGTGAGGTTGAAAATTTCTCATGTTTTTTATTTTGCATATATTAGTATGAATATTTATTTAATATAATATGTATTTATCTACTATAGGAGACCCGATGTCCGTGAGGTTTAAGGCGTGAGCACTTAACATTCCGTGCCAAAGGTCGTGGGTTCGATTCCCACTAGGGGTGGTGGCTTTTCTTTCGAAAAAAAGAAAAGGCATCACCCCTATCCTGGCTAGAAAAGGGTGGTAACCTATAGATAACCCGTCCTAAAATTCGTAGTTAATAATAAATGGACGTTAAAATTTAAATAAATATCTACTATATATTTGTCAAATACCACTCACTGACTGACTGACTCACTGACCTACCATCGCCCAGCCCAAACGACTCGACAGAAAAATTTGAAATTTTGCAAGGACACTCACTATAGAACATAGACATTCGCTAAGAAAGGATTTTTGGATATTCGAATTTTTAAGTATTTTTAGAGGGGTTTAAAGTTTTAGTTGTTTAGAGCAGGCAAGCCTAGGCACCATGTGTTGCTAGGACGATAAAGAACAGCTGTTACCGTACATTATCTACTTCATAGTTTTATTTTTAATTGAGGTTAATTTCAACTATGAGGGCAGACCTTGAATTATTATAAATAAACTGTCCCTCATAGAGTTTACGCTATAAGGGACAAAATCACCATTTTAATTGCGGTTCATTTCAATTTGTCCCTCATAGAGTTTTCGCTATACTTGGTGATGATCCATCCGAGGTAATAAGATCCCGAACCCTTGCCCCCCGAGGCAGCCTCCTAACCCAACAGCATCCCCAGTCAGAACACCTCTTGGTCATGCTCGCAAGTATAATGGGTGCTTCCAAATGACATCTAGGAAACATATTTTTTTTTTTTAATTTTACCGTCCATTTATTATAGATAACGAATCTCTACCGGTACGGGTTAAATTCTATTGCTGGTAACCTATGGATAATAGGGAATCTCTAGGTTTTCTCTTTGTTGATACTGGTCCGGAGCGCCCCCGTGTCAAGAAACATTATACTTTGTTTACTTAACAATTGATGAATAACAAATATTATGACGGGAATCGTGCAATAATAAAATACACAAAATTAAAGAGAAGCGTTAATTTTGAATATACATTATTTAACGCAATACAAATAGGTACTACTTATCTGCGGGGACGAAGCACGGGTATTCAGCTAGTATAATATAAGTTGTTTACGAAGACAAGGTATAGTTGGGATTCGGCTGGGAGAAAAACGTCAGACTTTCAGGAAGAAATCTGTATTTGGTCGTTTCGGCTGCACATTGGCAGCCTTCTTCAGCTAAAAAATACAACTTATAAGTAAAAAAAATAAATATACAACTTGTAAGTAAAAAACAGGCAGAAATGAGTGTAGTATATACATCAAGACAATAAATTTTAACCAATCTTACATAAGAATGGTTAAAATTTATTGTCTTGATGTATATACTACACTCATTTCTGCCTGTTTTTTACTTACAAGTTGTATATTTATTTTTTTACTTATAAGTTGTATTTTTTAGCTGAAGAAGGCTGCCAATGTGCAGCCGAAACGACCAAATACAGATTTCTTCCTGAAAGTCTGACGTTTTTCTCCTAGCCGAATCCCAACTATACCTTGTCTTCGTATTTCTGCAACGGCTAACTATCTCCATCTTCAATATAAGTTGTTTATATAGTTGCCTCCAGGAGAGCTTTTGACGGTCGAAAAACCACATCAAATTTTAAATTTTTGAGTTTTTAAGTTTTCAAAATATCTCAAAAATGGTTGAAGTTAGCGATAATTATTTTATAAAAAGTTTAGAGAGGATTAAATTAATTACAACTTTTATCTGAGTATTTATTTTTATTTATTTTTTTTTTTTTTGTAGCATGATTAGAAAATGCGTAACAGCTTGTTCAATATAGACAATTTTCAACCGGCTGTATGAGTGGGAGAAGGGGTGAGAGGGTAAGAAGTGGTGAGAGAGGGCTGTCACCCTTTTATAGGTTGATAGCGCTGATGAATACTTCAAATACTTTCTCAAAACTTCCTTCATCCTTCCCAACCAAATTCAAAGTTGGTTAGGCAATGACATTAATCCTGAGCTGTGGGGTTTGGAGTACATAACGGGAGTTCTAATGCCTGTTGGCAGAAAAAGAGATCAAGGTCCTCTAACTCTCTGGCACAAAAAGAGGTCCATCTCCTCAGACTCTCTCGCATAAAAAGAGATCCAGCTCCTCTGACTCTGACACAAATAAAGATCCAGCTCCTCTGACTGGCACAAATAAAGATCCAGCTCCTCCGACTCCCTGACACAAAAAGAGATCCAGCTCCTCTAACTCTCTGGTACAAAAAGAGATCCAGCTCCTTTGACTCTCTGGCACAAAAGGAGATCCATTTCCTGTGACTCTCTGGTACAAAAAGAGATTCAGCTCCTCTGGCTCTCTTGTACAAAAAGAGATCCATCTCCTCTGACTCTCTGACACAAAAAGAGATCCAGCTCCTCTGACTCTATGGTACAAAAAGAGATCCGGCTCCTCTGACTCTCTGGTACAAAAAGAGATCCAGCTCCTTTGACTCTGGCACAAAAGGAGATCCATCTCCTGTGACTCTCGGACCCAGCTCCTCTGATTCTCTTGCACAAAAAGAGGCTGACATCTAGAGAAAATTCATCTAGCAAGAATGCCGAAATCTTAGTAATGTATCGAATACTTTTTAAAAACCAGATTATGAAATAAAATAAATTAATTTTATATAATAAATTTAAAAAAAACAAAACTTTTGATTCATCATTTTTAAGTTGTTCATAAAGGCAAGCAAAGGAGCTGGTTGTGATGGTCGCAGATAAACAATGTTTAGTTTCATTCATGACTTCATGGCATGATAAGACCAATTTTAAAGAGTCGGGTGGAGGCGATCGGATTATTGCTCTAAAT